>PVJO010001573.1:0-168284 GCA_004026905.1 Hystrix cristata
ATGGCCAGAAACTAGAAGCTTTCACACTAAAATCTGGAACAAGACAAGGGTGCCCATTGTCACCACTGTTATTCAACATAGTTCTAGAAACATTAGCCAGAGCAATTAGACAAGAGAAAGAAATAAAAGGAATAAAGATAGGAAAGGAAGAAGTTAAACTATCGTTATTTGCGGATGACATGATACTCTACATAGAAGATCCAAAAAACTCCACCTTTCTCTTTTTAAATTGCTGTGTGGGTGAGAAAGGTTCTTTCCTCCAATGGAGAACCGAAAAATGAGGTAAGAGCTGAATGGTATAGCAGAGTGGGCCGGCCACAGTGGCTGATGAAGCAAGCACTGTGGTCAGTCTGTCCCAGAGGGACAGGAAGGTCTTGAGGGGAATAATAATCCATCCAGGGACTGAGTGAATTAAATGTAGTCTGAAGACTAAACTAGAGTCTTAAGTGTCAGGCCACAGGAAGTATAAGATTTAGTAAAAGTGAATTTACTTGCATAGAAATGTTTAGGTAAGTCTGGCTCTACAAAAAGATCTACAAAACACAGTCTTTTAACTGTCTACTTTCTGTTTAGTTATTAGCTTAATTTCCTATCTCAAAAAGGAAGTGTAATAAAGAAAGTTTTTATGCCCATAGGAAGTGTGTCTACTTAAACCATGAGAGCAAATCTAAGATGCCACCCTACAGATCTAGAGGCTGAAGAACAAGGAAAGAAAGAGGTCCAAGTACAGATCTTGCAACTCCAGATCATTGCTCCATAACTAACTGCAATGTGTACAAATTCAGTAAATGAAATAATCAGTTAAAAATCTCTTTGAAAGGCAAAATAGTACCCCTACATATATGTGTGTGTGTGTGTGTGTGTGTGTGTGTGTGTATATATATATATATACATATATATATATATCTCAACATTATGATAATTATTAATGGGATGCAACAAAGTTCAATTTAAAATTGCACACAGTTAAAAATCTCTTTGAAAGGCAAAATAGTACCCCTACATATATGTGTGTGTGTGTGTGTGTATATATATATATATATACATATATATATATATCTCAACATTATGATAATTATTAATGGGATGCAACAAAGTTCAATTTAAAATTGCACACAGGGTCCCTAATAGAAAGTCTTAGACACTTTCTCGTTACTGAGACACAATATCCAGCACTCACAACTTAAAGGAGAAGTTTACTCTGGCTTAGTTTTAGAGATCTCAGTCCTTGTGTGATCTGCCAGCTCCAAAGCAGGAAGGGAACAGCAGAAGAGCAGGGGCAGAAGGAAGCTGCTCAAGTCACCTCTGGCAAGAGGCAGTGAGGAAACGGAGGAGCTGGGGAGGGAGGTACCTGCTTCCAGGCCAATTCTTCAGTGGCACACCTCCAAATAAATCCACCTCCTCATAGCAATTCAGCCATGAACTCATAGATGGACTGGTCCATCAATAAATGTAACACTCCCATGATCCAATCACCTTCTAAACTCTTGAGGTTTTTTGGGGGGGCACCCCAGATGTAAACCACAATAAAGGGATAAAATTTTATTTTTCAATATGCAATGGGAGAAGAGGAAGGTCCACAGTGATTTTTATGCTGGTTGGGGAATGGAGTACATAGTCATCAAATTTAAATAGAAATCAGACACTTCATTTTTTCCAATTTTTATTTTTTTATTAGTACATATCTGCAGTACACGACTACAGTTCTTATATAGTTAGTATATGTACATAACACATCTTAATTCTTTTTTCATCCTCTTCCCCTCTGCTCTTTCCTCTTTTCCATCTCTTGGTCCCTTCCCTTTTGCAAAAGATCTATACCCCTATGTCCTATTATATCTTTTATTTTGCTCTTTATATTTTGAGTTTCTCATAAAGAGGAACTGTGTGATAAAATGTCTCATTTAAAAAATAATTTCCTTCTGTATTAGTTTTTGTGTATGAATAGACATGCCTACCACCCAGTCAGATGAGAGGCAAAGGATTTGTTTATTTCCTCTTTCCATTCCAAATAAGTAGCTAATAGAACTACAACTAACAGAGGCTGGATTAAGCCCAACTTCGAGTGTTATATGGGTTTCCAAATTTGTATTTTCCTCTCAGTTGCTGGTAGATCCTTCACCAGCAGCTGATGAGAGTCAATTATATAAATCTGTGAATAATTTGCTTAAATTTCTAAATGAAGTAGACAAGACTCAAGGTCCCTGCAACGGTATCCTCATAGTTTTTACACATCTGCTGCAGTGGGTGAACTACAGTGTCTTCCACTGGGTGGTGTAGCTACAGCTGACCACTATTCCAATTCTCAGGGAATCTCAAGTACGCTTTTGTAGGGGTGCAGTTTCTTACTTGCTAAGACTAAATGAGACCCAAACAATGTACTTTAAAAATTATTTTCCTTTTGAACAAAACAGAATAATCTCAAAAAGTTACATACTTCAATCCTCTCTTCAAATGTAGGTTGCCCTGGGATGAAGTAGAAAATACATACTATTAACTCCTGTAGTTGTTAATAGTAGTAATGATAATACATTATCTCCACCACACAGCGATAATAGAATTTTTATTATTAAAGTAAGTTGTAGCCTTTACTTACGGACATCAGCTAAGTCAAAGAAAATAAAATGCAAAATGACTGCACAGCTCAAACTCCAACAGCTCTTAAGACTCAGCAAGAAGGATGCACATTCATTATCTTATAGAGCAGAAAGAACACACGCTATTTCAGCCCATGTTATTCCCATGTGTACAGGTTTGCAAGAGTAGAAAGCTAGTCAAAGGAAAGAAAACATTCTTTTGTGATGTGATTTAAAAAAATGGATGCTAAAAGTAATTAGTTTTTTTTTTTAACTAACCAACTGCAGACAAGAAAACATTATAAATTCTTCTCAATTATGATTTTTTTTCACATTAAATAACTTCACTTAGGACTAAATGTGCACACAGTAAAATGGATTTTGCAAAAACATTTTAATATAGTTCAATGTTCTTTTCTTCTTGAAATTTAGACTGTGGCTCTATTAATACTGTCTGGAACACAAGTGTATGAAATACAGTATCTCCCCAAAAGTGGCCCCTGAAAATGTATCTGCTGTCAAAAGAAATGCGTATGTTTCTAGTGGTAAATTTGGCACTTGAGAGACTATACTATTTGGCTTGATCGATTTAAAAAATATGTATAAAAAATGAATCTTAATTGTGAGCAACACAGAAAGACATGAAATGAACTCAAGTCTTAGGAGAGACTGCATTAGGTAATTTTAAAAACAAAGGCATTAAAGTAGAAAAAGTATTTTTCTTTTGTTAACACTTTGTTAACGAAACATATTTTGTTACTATTAGTAACAAAAGAACATGAAAATTAACAAAATCTTGCTTTATTCCAGTTCCTGTGGGAGAAAAAAGTAACTGGTCTCAAATAACCAGAAGAAATTTAAATGGTCCTGCTCAGCAGCCCTCTGGTAGATACCCACATCACAGTGACACAGTGACCCAGAACAGATTCCAGCTGGGCCGTACAGGAGATGGAATCAGTAATCATGAAAGGAATCACTATGCACGCAACAGAATGGATTGGTAGAAGGAGATTAAACTAACACCGAGAAGACCAGACAGCAAATTATCCCCGAGTGCCATTCATAACAATGCTATCACCAAACAACTCTGGCAATGCTTAAGTCTTTGCTGGTTGACAGATTCAGATTTTGGGGAAATGAACCAACCATGATGTGTTAGTAAAATCTGTTGCCTAAATTACTATAAGACTCACAATAAATGGTCACTAATTATCAACAATAATATTAGAAGGGGTTTATATGGCACCTTCCATTTGCAAGTGCTAGGTAAAAATTTACCAGTATTTCTGTTTAAACATACCAGTTAACACATTTTAAAATTACAAGTGATATATGACCATATGCAAATTTGAAATATTACATAATCTGGAATCCAAGTCATATATTGCCTTTGCGAATAACTACAAATGCACAATTACAGCTTTTTTTCCCCACTAAACAACCAAATAGTTCTCAAATGCTAAATGCATTTAAACAGCTACATGTACTGCATCCTTTTCCTTTGGTTTTTCTTCTTTTATTTCTCTTTTTCTTTTTAAGTACTTCTCCACTGTAAAATAATACATAATCACGATATGGAATAGAAAAACAGAAAGTAGAACAAATCACATACAGTTCTAACACTCAAAAATATATAATGCCACTACTTTGTATATTTCCTTCTGGTATGTTTCTGGTAGAGATTTTGCCAGGTGCAGTTAAAAAAAAATCTATTGAATGGCAAAAGAGAGAAGGGGCAACAGCCTCAAGGCAGAAGCTGTAGTCTTTTACAGCCTAATCATCACTGTTTATTTGTTGTCACTAGCACAAGCCCACAAACAAAGGGAGGGGATTACATATGATTGTGAACTCAGGTGGGGATCAATCATTAAGAGACATCTTAGAAGCTACTGACTGGAAATACTATTCTTTGTTAATGAATAATGAATTCTTTGACATTTTCTTGCATTGAAAATGTTGATATTGTTTTCTTAGGACAAAATCCAAGAGATGGTCTAGAGGGTTAAATGATAATTTTTTAAGGAAACTGATAGAACCATCATCCTTGTGTATTAAAGGTATATTCCTATTTTATAATGCAACTTACTCTCTTAATAGTTCCTGAATCTGATTCAATAATAAGTTATAATGGTATCTGCCTTTAACCTTTCTAGTCATAAAGAGACTAGTCATATCAGGCTTTCTTTTGCTATAAAAAGAATAAGATCCCTTTATGATATATAACAGCTTATAAAACACAAATTTACATTGGAAGAATGTCATGGGCAGAAAATTTGGGTGAGTGTAAAGATGTTATGGGACAATGATTATTGTAATGAAAGATTATCATCGTAATTTACTAGTCATCAAATCTTACTTTCCCATTTTATGGATGAAGAAATTGACTTTAATACAGTGTGATGTCTTTAAGGGCAGGTTTTAAAATTGTATGATACCACTTTCAAGAGATGGAACTTATCTCTGAGCCTTTTGATCTAAGCTTAGTGACTCACTTCCAGGGGACAGAATGTACATAGGTGTTGCACCCTCCCTTCTGAGATTAAGTTATTAAAAAGACAGTGGCTTTCATTCTACATGTAGGACCTTGTTAGGTTATACACAGTCCAACGAAGGGGCTCGCAGGCAAGGAACACAAGTGCATGAGCTTAAAAACAAATTCTCAGTACTACAGAGACGGCATCCCTACTCAGCAGCTAACTACAACTTCGGAAAAGAACAACCTAGATAAACTGAATCCCCAACTCCAATAAGTGTTGTTTCAAGCAAGTAAGTTCTAGAGCATTTTGTTATAAAGCAGCAGAAAACTAATTTGCTCAGGATGACAGAGCTAAAAGTGAGAGTTCAAACTGTCAACTACTGCCATGTACTTACTCTTAGGAAAAAATGGTGTAGACATGAAAGAAAGCAAGAAAAGTAACTTTGAGAAACAGTTGCCCTGCTCTCAATGAGAAGAGTATAAGAGGGAAAATACATTGATATTTATCTACTCCTCCTCCCAAATCTTATATAAAACACTTTTACCATTTCCTTGCCCACTATCTTGTTATGAAGCATTTAATATATTTGTTAAATGGGAGTCTTTTAAGGCTTGACTTAAAAACAAACAAATAAATACACACGCATTAAGATCAGTCAGGCTGCGTACTTTCAAATCACTACTGAATTCTGCAGTATGGGGATCCCAAAATATGGTACTTGGAACAGCACCATTGCATCAGTACAGAGGTGGTTAGAAATGCACATTCTGGGTCCCCACACCAGGCTACTGAATTAAAATCTGATGGTGCATTGCAAAAATAAGTGTTCTAATAGGCTCTCCAAGTAAAAGAAGCAGTTTTATGTGCACTTGTCTAGATCTGAGACGCCTGTGGAAGTGATAGTGGCCACTCCATAGCTTTGTGCCCCATGATATCGCCAGTATTTTCCAAATGAGAACAAAGGCTTTGGGTAGCCATGAACCTAATCACAAAGTTTAAAGAGATTTAATTACTAAATGCCAACCCACACAAATGTAAAAGATCTTTCCTATAGAGATTTTGTGTTGAATGCATTTTTTTAATCAACTGCTTGGCAAGCAGTATGGGCTATTTGTACACAGCTATAGCAATGCTAAACATTTATTCACAACTTGACAAGAAATATTGTCCTGTAATTAATCATTTTCCAGGTCTTATTCAGACAAAATAAAAATACACATCAAAAATATGAATCTCCTTCTTAGTCACACAAATAATAATTAGATCTATCTGGTATCTACATATGTGCAGGTCTTTTTAGGCAAAACAATGCCAGAAACTTAAAGTATGTTGGTGATGAAAAGGGCATTTCATTTAAATATATATATATATAAAATGGAGAAAATTACTACTCATTTTTAGTATCTTCAATTGTGAGTTATTAAAACCAAGTGATCTATTAATTGAATACTTCCACTAGAGGATTTTTAAATAAGATGCACATTTTTCAATAATCATCTGTGTTTGAGAAAGAAAATAGTTAAAACTCAAAGGATTAGCATTAGAGGTTTTTTTGTGTGTGTGAGTTTAAAAAAACCTCACACTTAGCTCATGAAAATACATTTTTCTGTGGATCACTTGCTTTACTAAATGTGTATTCAGAAGATGGGATGTTAACAGAAATTGTTCTCAATGGATAACATACTAAAATTCAAGGTCAATAAAACTGAGTTAATTTAAAAAAAAATCATTTTACTTATTTGCATCTCAGATTTCTACCTCATTTCCCAAATGTAATAATGCTAGAAATACCATAAAATACTGCAATTAAATATGAAATTCACTTTAAAATGAAACCCAACAATGAGAGCAAATGTTATGAAGTCATTATAGAAAAGCAACTGTTTTAATATAAAAAATATGATTTCATAAGTATGTGGAAGGATTTTTTTCCCTACCATCTTTTCAATATTCAATGAGCAATTATTGTGTGGCAGGCACTGGGAAGTGAAATTGTCTACAAAAATCTTCAGCCTCTGGCTTGAACATGTTCACAACCTGGGGAAAGAGGAAAAATGTGTGTGTGTAGAGAGGAAGGAATTTGGACTATAAAACAATGTGCAGATATGAGCAAGGTACTGTAAGGGAAAATGCTGACTCCCACCAGAGCAATAATAAACTATACCAATGGAAAGAAGGTTCATAAAAACCTGAGACAATCTGTTATAAAATGTAAAAAACAATGAAGACATTCATACATTGCTTTAGTAATTTTACTTTTAACAATTTATCAGAAATACATGAACATTTCATAGACACAGTTAATAATGTTCATGAGAAGATTTAAAAAAAAAACTATGACTACCCTAATGTTCTTCAAAACAGGAGGAGTTTAGTTGGTGATAATTATGACATTCATTTTATGGAATGCTCTGCCAGTCATGCAAAAGAATAAAGTAGTTTCATATATATTAAATTTAAAATGTCTCTAAGACCTATTTTCAGGTAAAAATGGAAATGACACAAGAATACATAAAAGATGAGTCCATTTATTTAAAGAACAAATTAAGAGGCAAGTGTGCACCATATGTAAACACATTAAAAGGTGACATACGATTTGCAACTAAATTCTGATTCTGTATCAAGTCATCTCTCATACCTGGGCAGAGGTCAGTTCCAGGACTTCCCTTATTAAATACCAAAACATTAGGATGCTCAAATCGCTGATATTGAATGGCGTGTTACTGGCACAGAACAGTGGTGGTGAACTTATGGCACAGGTGTTACTACGCTTTTCTTTTAAGATAAAACATCTTAATGTATGAGTAATTTTTTCTAAACTAAAACCTCAGCACTCAAGTTTAATTGCAGTGTTGGCACTTTGTGATAAACAAGTGGGTTTGGGGTTGCAGTTTGGGCACTAGGTCTCTAAAGGTTTGCCATCGGTGATGAACTACACATACCTCCCTGTATATTTTAAACCATCTCTAGATTACTTATGATACCTAAAACAATATAAATGCCACACAAATAGTTACAATATTGTATTATTTGACAAACAACGAGGAGGAACAAGTCTGCACATGTTTAGTACAGAAATCAATTTTCCCCCACTATTTTGATTCTCAATTGAATGAGTCTGCAGACACAGAGCTCACAGGTACAGAGGCCAACTTACTTCCAAGTGTTTACAAATCAGAACCCAGCATTCCCACCTCCTGTGTTAAAAACAAGGTTTCTTCTTTTAGTAAGTAAACTCCAGTTATTGTGTTTATTTTTGTTACTGCTGATTTTGGTAGCAGAAAAAATCAAAACTCTTAAATTCTATCAACATAGTAATGAACATGGAATCTACCAAGAGAGACAGAAGTAATATAAACATTGTCTAACTTGAGAAGTTTTTGCTTTTCTGCATTTAAGGAAATACATTATTGTATGATTGCCTTATAGAAACGATAGTACTTTGTAGTGTTTTCTAAATTCCACTAAAAAAAAAATTCTATAAAGAAAAAGTAAATGTGACAGACAGGTTAAAATCCAATCCACAGCCAGGCCTGACTTGGCAAATCACACTGATTAAGGATTTTTATTTGTATTTCTGGAATGTACATATTGCTCTCCTCCAAAATATGTCAAAGTTTTCCAAAACCAAGTAAAGAATGTCACATATCAAGAAAACCTGAACCTGAAGGCAGAAAACTGCTGCCAAAGATGGAGATTTAACAGTAGCCAGAGGAAATTCAACAACCCAAAACTCAACAAACATCCTGCAAAGGTGAGTGACTTTAATTCCAGAAAAATTAGATGAATTCTTTTAAATTACTAAATAACTTCCACCTCTTCCTACGGCAGTCATGTGCATACCACCTCTGTTCTTTTTCATTTTTATTTTTTTGCCACACTAATGCATCACCTGTGTTTTTACTGAATATTTCGAAGTTTAAATGCATCATTTGTAAAAAGAACTATATCGCTCTGAACAAGAAACAAGTTACATAAATTTCTGGAAGTTGAAGATAACAATGTATTTTAAAAATACAATATTTTTATTAAATTCCATCTAGAGACATTTTGCCAGTGGGACTGAACCAAAGCAAAGCATTAAAGCCATATTAGCAAACAAGATTTTGTGAAGGTTTTCAAAAACTGAAAAAGAAGGATGAGACTTTCTATTATTTCAATATTATACTGTAAAAAATTTCAAGCAAAAAAGAGAGGTTGAAAAAAATTCACCAGTAAATGAACACGCATGTACCCATCACATAGGCCAGCGATGGTGAACCTTTTAGAGACCAAGTGCCAAACTGCAACCCCAAACTCACTTATTTAAGGCAAAGTGCCCACACTGCAATTATACCTGAATACTGAGGTTTTAGTTTAGAAAAAACAACTCATACATTAACATTTTTGTCTTAAAAGCACAATAACACACATGGCACAGGTGCGCCACCACTGATATAGACTATACCAGGGAACACTCATGTACCCATCTTATAGATTGTACTAGTTGGCAATTGTAACACTTGAAGATAGAAGCACATAACTACTTTCTCTCCATTTTCTAGGAGTCTAGGCTATTGTACCTAATAAGTATTTAACCACCTAGAAAAAGTTCTCTCAATAAGCACCAAGTTCCAATGTACAATTTAGAAAGCTGTTCTGAATGAAAGATAATACATAATTATGCTAAATTCTCTACCCATCTGCGAAGGCTTGTTAATGGATCTGGCTTATGGGTATTTTTCCTACCCAATACACAACTGTACAAGGAATTGAAACAAACCATATCAATGAAGTGCACACATAGGCTGGCTCTAATTCACTGCTTTAGTCTCCTCCTTACTCCAGCGTCTAGTTTTAAGAACTGAGATATTCCAGGCCTTAGGAGTTTTACTTGTTTATCTCATAGCACCTGCAAAACACTTCTAAGAGGAAGATCTTCCTATTATTCCTATGTTTCACAATACACAATAAAAAAGCAAAACAAATTTTTACATTGGCCCACATCTGTCTGATTCAAGATCCTACAATCAAACCATGCTACAACACACTGTCTCATTTTTGCCCCGGTGTTTATTTAGCTCATGTATGATTCTTCTAACAAATTTGAAGAGTCTATGCTTTTCAACATCTATTTTGGCTGTTTGAATACATTTTCTACACTTCTTTTACTCAAACCTTACTTTTTTTGTTTAAACCCAACTTAAATGTCATTTACTCTAAGGAATGCCCAGATAGTTTAATAAGTGAGATTTACATAAATGAATCAAGACATATGAGCCCTGACTTACGATTGTTTAACTTCAGACTGTTGATGTCTCAGTGGTGCAAAAATTTATGCATTCAGTGGGAAGTGGACTTTCAGTTTTGAATTTTGATCTTTTCTCAGGTTACACAGTATGATCCTCTCTCAAAATGGTGGGCAGAGGAAATGAGTCTTGGCTTGAAAGCACCACGGAAAATAACCCATATGCTACAGTATGTTTGTTGCTGAGCTGGAATTTTCAGTTGACTGGATACATTAAACGCATTTTTGACTTACGACATTTTCAATTTACAGTAGGTTTATCAAGACATAACCCCATCATAAAGGCATATCTGTACATGCAAGGTAAACTTTCTATTTGACAAACTAAGTGAAATACTAAGTTTTTATATTTGTAACCAATGACAACCGAGATGAAAATAGTTCTCACCCTAGAAAGACACAATGAAATCTACCAGATGCTAAATAATCTACAGTGGAGTACTGTCAGCATTTTTAGGCTAGGTAATAGCAAATTTAGATTGTTTTCCTATAAGGCATCGCCTTTCTCGTATTAATTCTTTAGCTCAATTATCAACAAATGCATAGTCTACTAAAATAACCAATTTGATACATACACACTTCCATCTTATTCTTTTTATTTCAGAGGGGGCAATAATATGATGGAGTTGTTTTAAAATGATAGTTAAATAGTGTTTTATGGTGTAATATTACTTTTGAAGTTCTAATCACAGATTCATAGTCTTAAAGTCTGAAAGGACTTTAAAGAGATCCCAGTCTGGGATATGTTGGTAAACTATGTGGAGAGAGAAGGGGCGATTTGTACAGTTTGCATTTCCAAGGTGTAAATATTCCCACTGTGGCCAATTTTAAATTACAAATTGTTTCACAATTTGCTCACAGATTTCCTAAATAGTTAACACCACTGATATAGCTACCACCGCCTCTACCCCCAATACCAGGATGAAGATTTTGAGGACCAGCATAAATAAATGGCTGTGCAAACTTACAGGAAAAAAAATGTTAAGTGTATGTATTATAGGCCAGGTTAACTAATTCTTGGTCTAGCCTAATTATTCCCAATTTCTTGAAATTACTTAGGAATTATGGAAAGATACTTTGCTTGGCCATGCTCTAGAGCAGAGATGGTGGACCTCATAGAGACCTAGTGCAAAACTGCAACCTGAAACCCACTTATTTATCACAAAGTGCCAACACTGCAATTAAACCCGAATACTGAGGTTTTAGTTTAGAGAAAACAACTTTACATTAACATTTTAAGAAAAACACAAATGCCACAGGTGCCCTACCACTGCTCTAGGGCAATTAAGAAAAAAGTCTAAATCTCTGGGCATTGCTTTCTTGGGAGGGGAGGATTTAGAAAAATCTTCGAAATCAAAATGAGATTCATTACTTGTAAACAAAGCTACTAATTGAATCATAACTTATAAATGCCATACTGAATCGCATTTCTAATACAACCAAGTTTAAGAACTCCTGTAATTCTTTTCCCAATTTTATACTGTCTCGTAAGAAAATCTCACTTCTTTATATTAACTTGGTAAATTAATATACAGTAATAAAAAGCACAAATTATCACAATGTTTTAAAGGTTGCTAGTTTAAAGTATATTCCATATATAGCCATGAATTATACTTCCTGGAATATTTTATAAACTTTGGTCCTTCTTTTACAAAGTTGAGACCAATATGTGATCAGTGGGCTGCTTTTATGTAAATGAGTGGTATTTAAGGGGACGGAAATGATTCTCTTTACAAACTAAAATAATTTTTCTTCTATTAATCAAACACTTCTTATATTTAAAAAAGAAGTAACTTTCATACAGAAGTCCAAATTATGATCAGCTCCTTATTAGGCTAACTAAATAATCCACACCCAACTGAGCTCTCTGTCCAGACCTTGCTCTTCCTTTTCCCTTTCTCTCCCTCCACTTAAATATTAGTATTAAGTTTCTGCCAAGTATGGATTACTTAAGGCATTCCTTGGCATCAGATATAATATCTAACTGTCATTCTGCAACTGAAATTCTACTCAGGACTGTGTTTCTAAATTATAGTTCAATCAGTAGCTCTGTTTACCAGATATAAATATTGTTCTAATTTAGCAGATCTTGTGGATCATCTAAGAGTCATCTAACCCAATCAGCTGTATTTTTATATTTTATTTACCAAGAACATGTATTGGTACATTGTATACATAGTGATCACATTCATCATAGTTAATTTGTACCTATACATGATACATCTTGGTTCCCCCCCTTCTTCCCCACCCCTCCCTTCCACTCCCCTCGCTTCCACCCTCGTCCCTTCCCTATTTACAGTAGCTTTATTTACAGGTTTCCCCTTTCTTTTCTTTTTCCTTTCCTTTTTTTCCCCTCTCCTGCCTTTCTAATTCGCCTCCCTATTGAATATTATCTTTCTTTTACTTAGTATCTATTATACTTTTTTGACCTTATTTACACTTAAGAGTTTCTCATACCAGAGAAACAATTTGATACGTACTCATGTGTGTCTGATTTATTTCACTTAAGAGTATGTTCTCAAGGTACATCCATTTACCTATAAATATCTCAAGTTTATCCTTTTTTATGGCAGAGTAATACTCCATTGTATAGAAAAACCACATCTTCTTTAGTCATTAGTTGTTCGGCACTTGTAATAGTTTCTTAGCTATTACAAACTGTGTTGCTATAAACATGGCTGTACATATATCACTGTGGTATGATGTTTTTAATTCTTCTGGAAAGATAATAAGCAGAAGAATAGCTGGGTCAAATGGAACCTCTAGTTGTAGTTTTTTCAGCAATCTCCACACAGCTTTCCACAATGGTTGGACCAGCCTACATTCCCATCAACAGTGGAGGAGGGTCGCTTTTTTCCCACAGCCCTACCAGCATTTGTTAGTGGTTGATTTCTTGATGATAGCCGTGCTTTCTGGACTGAGGTGAAATCTTAGCATTGTTTTAATTTGCATCTCTCAAATGACTAGTGATGTTGAACACTTTTTCATATATTTGTTTGCCATTTCTAGTTCTTCATCTCAGAGGTGTCTATTCATTTCAGATGCCCAGTTTTGGATTGGGTCTCTATATTTGGGGGGGGGTCTGATTTTTTTGAGTTCTTTATATATTCTAGATGTTAGACCTTTGTCTGAGGAATGATTGGCAAAAATTTTTTCCCACTCTGTGGGTTTTTGTGCCACTCTTTTGGTGATTTCTTTTGCTGTATAAAAGCTTTTTAATAGGATGTGATCCCAAGCGCTGATCCTTTGTGCTTTTTCCCATGCAGTCTGAGTTTTGTTATAAATTTTTTTCTTAACCCTATGTCTTCAAGAGTTCTTCCTATTCTGTCTTCCAGTAGACTTAGTGTTTCTGTTTTAATGTTTAGATCTCTGATCTACTTCGACTTTAGTTAATAAATAGTGAGAAAAAAGTATCCCCTTTTAGTTTTTGGCATGTGGCAAGCCAATTTTCCCAGCATCATTTATTAAAGGGACTACCTTTCTTCCAGTGAGGGTTTTAGGCTCCTTTGTCAAAGATGACGTATTGGAGTGTGTTTGGAGCTGTTTCTGCATCTTCTAACCTGTTCCACAGATCCTCAGGTCTGTCTTTTGGCCAGTACCATGCTGTTTTTATCACAGTAGCTCTACGGTATAACTTCAAGTCAGGGATTGTGATTCCCCCTCCCTTGGCCCTGTTGGCCAGATTTGTTTCTGTTATTTTTGGTCTCTTCTGGTTGCAGGTGAATTTCATGATTACTTTCCCTAATTCTGTAAAATATGCTATTGATATTTTGACTGGAATTGCATTAAATCTGTATAGTAGTTTAGGAAGTATGGTCATTTTCACTACTTTCATTCTTCCTACCCAAGAACATGGGATGTCTTTCCATTTTCCGACATCCCTTTCAATTTCGTTTTTTACAGTACTATAGTTTTCACTGTAAAGATCTTTCACTTGCTTTGTCAGATTGATTCCTAAGTATTTATTTTTTCTTTTTTTTTTGGTGCTACTGTGAAAGGTGTATCTTCCCTAATTTCTTTCTCAGTGCGTGTTATTTGTATATAGAAATGCTATTGATTTTTGAGTGTTGATTTTGTATCTAGCTACGCAACTGAATTTGGTTGTTAAATCTAGAAGTTTTTTGGTGGGGTTTTTGGGGTCTTCTATGTGGAGTATCATGTCATCCACAAATAATGCTAGTTTAACTTCTTCCTTTCCTATCTTTATGCCCTTTATTTCTTTCTCTTGCCTAATTGCTCTGGCTAGTGTTTCCAGAACTATATTGAATAAGGGTAGTCACAGTGGACAGCCTTGTCTTGTTCCTGAATTTAGAATGAAAGCTTTCAGTTTTTGACCATTTAGTATGACATTAGCTGGTGGATTATCATAGATGGCTTTTATCAGATTAAGGTATAGACCATCTATTCCTAATTTCTGTAGGGTTTTTATCATGAATGACCGTTGGATCTTGTCAAATGCTTTTTCTGCAACTATTGTGATTTTTGTCTTTGACTTTGTTGTATGGTGTATTACATTTATTGATTTGTTTATGTTGGACCATCTGTGCATCCCTGGGATGAATCTCACTTGGTTGTAATGTATAATCTTCTTGATAATTCCTTGTATTCTGTTTGCCAGTATCTTACTGAGAATTTTTGCATATATGCTCATTAGGGAAATTGGCCTGTAGTTCTCTTTTTTGGTTGGATCCTTTTCTGGCTTTTGTGTCAGAGTAATGATTGCTTCCTGGAATGATCTGGGGAGTACTGCTTCCCTCTCAATTTCCTTAAAGTGCTTGAGGTGTAGTGGTATTAGATCATGTTTGATCTTCTTGTAGAATTCAGCTGTCAATCCAGCATGACCTGGGCTTTTCTTTGTTGGTAGGTTTTTAATTACCTCTTCAATTTCAGTGGATGATATTGGGTTATTTAGCATTTTTATTTCTTCTAGACCCAACTTTGGTAATTCATATGTATCTAAGAATCTGTCCATTTCTTTGGTGTTTCCATCTTGTTTGAGTATAGATTTTTGAAGTAGGTACTGATGATCCTTTGGATTTCTGCAAGGTCAGTTGTGACTTTACCCTTTTCATTTTTTATTGCATGGATTTATTTCTTTCCTGTTTTTGATAAGACTGACTAGGGGTTTGTCAATTTTATTTAATCTTTCAAAGAACCAACTCTTCGATTCATTGATTCTTTGTATTGTTTTCTTAGTCTCAACTGCATTAATTTCAGCTCTGATCTTTATAATTTCCTCTCTCGTATGAGCTTTGGGTTTGGTTTGTTCATCTTTTTCTTGAAGTTTGAGGTTCAACATTAGGTTATTTGAGCACATTCTGTTTTTCTGATTTGGGAGTTCAACACAATGAATTTCCTTTGTAGCACTGCTTTCATTGTGTCCCATAAATTCCAGTATGTTGTACTGTCATTATTGTTTAATTGTATAACTGGCTCATTTCTTCTTTGATTTCCTCCGTGACCCGGCTGTTGTTCAGGAGGATGTTATTTAATTTCCATGTGTTTATGGGTTTTTTTTTGGTTTCTTTTACCATTTATTTCCAATTTCATTGCACTATGGTCTGATAATATGCATGGGATAATTTCAATTATTTTACATTTAGTTAAGTATGCTTTATGAGCTAGTATGTGGTCTATTTTGGAGAATGTCCCATGTGCAGCTGAGAAGAATGTGTATTCTGATGTTGTGGGGTGGAACACTCCGTAGACATCTGCCAGATCCATTTGTTGACAGATTTCATTCAGTTCTGATATTTCTTTGTTGATTTTTTTTGTCTGGTTGATCTATTTGTGAAAGTGGGGTGTTGAGGTCTCCCATTATAATTGCATTTGTGTTTATTTCATCTTTCATGTTCTTTAACAACTGTTTTATGTAGTTAGGTGCACCAGTATTTGCTGCATAAATATTAATGATTGTTATCGCTTCCTCTTGGAGTTTTTCCTTAACTAGTACGTAATGACCTTCTTTGTCTCTCTTGATCAGTCTTGGCTTGAAGTTCACTTTGTCTGCAATTAGTATAGCTACTCCTGATTTTTTCTGGGTTCCTGTTGCATGAAGTATTGTTTTCCATCCTTTGATTTTCAGTCTATGAATTTCTTTTTGGGTTGAATGTGTTTCTTGAATGCAGAATACTGATGGATCCTGTTTCTTGATCCACTCTGCCAGTGTGTTTCTGTTTATTGGTGAGTTGAGGCCATTTACATTGATGGTTATAACTGTTAGGTATTGACTCGTCTTTGTCATAGTCTTTTTCTATTGTTGGTTGTGTTTTTCCCTTCTGTTTAACTACTTGTTTTGCCTCGTGGATTGTTTTTATTGATGTCCTTGGAGTTACAGTCCCCTTTTTCCCTTTCTATGATATCCTTCAAAATACTCTAGTAGTAATGGTTTAGTGGTCATGCATTTCTTCAGTTGTTCTTTGTTGTGGAAATATCTTATTTCATTGTTGAATTTGACAGAAAACTTGGCTGGGTACATCAATCTGGGTTGGAGATTGTTTTCTTTTAAAGTTTGAAATACTTTGCTCCAGGCGCTCCTTAATTTAAGGGTTTGTGTTGAGAAGTCTGCTGTGATTCTGATGGGTTTTCTTTTATAGGTGATTTGTTTCTTTTCTCTATTTTCAATATTCTGTTTTTGTGTTGAGTTTCTGGAATCTTGATTATTACATGTCTTGGTGTAGATTTATTTTGATCATGGCTAATTGGGGTTCTATATGCCTCACTTATCTGTATGTCACATTCTCTTCTCATGGTTGGGAAGTTTTCTATCATTATTTCTGTGAATAACCTTTTTAGGTCTTTTCAGAATTTCCTGCTTTTTCATTCACTCCAATCCCTCTTACATTGTTTTTTTTTGAATCATTTTGCAGCATTTGCATTGATTTTTTCATAGTCTCTAGCTATTCTTAAGAAGGCTTTATTTTTCAGGTCATTAATTTCAGAATTGTCTTCTAGATCTGAAATTCTACCCTTGCTTTCATTTAATCGACTGCGAACATTTTCAAAAGAATTTCTGATCTCTTTAATATCTGTTAGAATCTGTTTCATGAGTTCCATTTCTTTCCTGAGTGGAGTATTTAAGTTTTCTGATGTTTTCCTAAGAGTTTCTGCTTTTTTATCTGTGTCTTTTCTAAGTTTACTAAGCAGGTCTTTCATTATCGTCATCATCTCTTTTTTAACTTGCACAATTATTTCTAATCTGATGTTCTCTATGGCCTCATTTATGTGTTTTTTAACTTCTGCTGATATCATTTCTGAAAGTTCAGTTGGGTATCTTTGCCTATCCTCTATATCTATGTCTTCTGGATTTGTTCAGGGAGGGGGGCTGGGAGTCTGGGGTTTTAATTTATTTCTGTGTCTTGTTATTATCCTTTTTCCTTTGCTTTCTATGTCGGATTTTATAGTTTATTGTAGGTAGTATTAAGGCAGATATCAAGATTTTCCTAGGAAATGTCTATTCCTTAGAGGTGTCTTCTAGGTACATGTGACTCTTGGCTTTTTGTATTTGTCTCAATATCCTACTTTCCAAATTTAACAGGGATCAGAAGTTGCTATTTGGTCCAGCACTTAATTTTTTGGTACTGGACTATGTTGGTGATTATGACCCCAGATACTTATATTATTGTTATTCAAGTAAGTACAAATGGATTTAACAGGTGTATCACTCTGGTTATAGTAGTACATTAGTAATAACAATAGCATCAAGTATATACATGATATTGATAGACTGTGGTAACTATTAATTTTGTATCTTTAACCAAAGAAACAAGGCCTACAATTATATAGCAACATCTAACATACATCAGAGTTTCTGTGCAGTGGATTTCTCATTAGTAGAGTGATTTTTACCCTGTATAGGGGGGGCGCTCAGGGGGTAGAGAGAGATAGAGGTAACTGAAGAGAAACATAGTAGATGTAAAGCTGGAGGATAAAAGAAGATTACTTTACACATTGGGAAACTGGAGGAGACAGCCCAGGGAGAGTGAAGGGTGAAAATACTGAAGCTGACCAAAGAAAATCTAGACATTATTCACTTGCATGAGAAAATAAAATCAGAAGAGGCAGTTGAGGAAGGAAAGAGAAAAATGAAAAAAGAGAGATGAACAATGCAGAAGACAATGGAAGTAGAAACCAAAATAGCAACAACAACTAAAAGAACAGATAGAAGAAGGAAAGCAAAAGATAACTGAGTGAAAAATGAAAAGAAAATTTTAAAAAAGTATATATATACATACATATACATATATGGTGAAGTTCTTCTAATGTCCACAATCCTACAGTAGTGTCTAAACCAGAACCCAGATCTGTGCTGGTGGGCCCACATGGATTGCAGTAGTTAGTGCTGGGTATTGTGCTGATCTTGGCCTCTCGGTTTCAAGTCTAGGGCAGGGTTTTCAGTCAGTGTCTTGCTGGGGGTCTCTTGGTGGCCTGCCCATGTCTCCTTACCCTTTATGACTCCACCACTTTTCCTCAGTTGCTCGGGTATGGTTGGCGCTTCTGTGTATGCACAGCCTCCTCTCTTCTCTCCTCTTTCCCATCCGCTGAAAACAGGGCTGGGTTTGTGCTGTGTGGTGTATTCGCATATATCAGGCAGAGGTGCTGCAGGCTGCTGTGGCAAATATGGGGCCGGGCTGTTGCAAGGCAGGTGCGGTAGAGGAAAGTTTGCCTTTGGTGAATTGCAACTTTGTTCCTTTCTCTTTCCCCAGATGGCTATTGGGAGCAGGGTAGGGCAGGGGAGGGCCTTTTGTTCTTTCAGTAATGCCCACTGATGCTGCAGATTATCACTTAGGCATCTCTAGGAGTTTCAGTTAGTGGTTATGGCTTTAAGAGGAAAAGAAAAAAGAAAAAAGAAAAAAGAAAATCCTGGTGGCTCCTTTGGGGAGGGAGCAGCTTCCTGGCAGTCTATGTGCTGCTGTAATTGCTAGGCTACAGGGTCCTTTATTTGTGATAAGGCAGAAAGAAAAAGGAGGGGGCAGCTGCTCAAGATATTGCCTCCAAACACTCCTGTTTGGCTCGGCAGAGCAGGCTGGACACCCCCTCGGCCCAGATACCATCCCCACCCCTCAGTGGTTCTGCGGGCCAGGCACGGTGTGCTTATGTACCTCCTGCAGGCAGCTGGCAGCTGGCAGCAAGGGCGCCCAGCCTCCCATGGCTGGTGGTGTGTGGGCCGGTGCTCTTGCAGCCTCGGGTCAGGGGTTGATGGCCAGGGGTAGCGCAGCACCGCAGGGACACTCGGGCTCCCTGGAGCTGGTGGCATAGGGGTACGGGTGTCTGGGCACCCTGGGGTCAGTGGAGTGGGCTCTCTGCTCCCCTGGGGCTGTCAATGTGGGCGTTCACGCAGCCCAGGCTGGCAGCGTGGGCACTCGGACCTTCCCAGTTGGCAGCCAACCGTGTTGCTATTTGGCTCCCTCCCACTGGCTGCGGCACGGGGCAGGCGCAGTTCCCACAGGTAGCACTGAGAGCTATTTCACAGTTCTATAGCATCCCATGTCTATATCTCACTTTATCCCGTAGAGGTTATATCCCACGTTGGTCTTGGAATAAGATTATCTGTCCCTCGGGGTTTTCTTTTACCTGCATTTTGGATAAATTTTCACATAGCAAATCTGACATAGCTCCTCCTCTCTTCAGCCATGTCAGATCCCCTCAGTTGCATTTTATAATGGCATAACTTAGTATTTTATTTTTATTAGTACCTGTTTGCCATACAGTATGTTTTAAAGGAAACCTCTAGCATTATTTTTCTTCCAACTGGAATTATAGATTAAGGTATGGAGCAGACCTTCCTACACTCTTTCTGTTCTTAAAGTCTTTTAAATTCTTAATAGAACCCTGAAATGCATCATTAACTCTTGCTATGTTGCCTTTCATCCTCAGCACACTTCTCTTCTTTACCTTGCAGCACATGAGTGAAACCAAAACACTGAATTTCAACTATGAGGATATTTGAGTTATGTAGGCCTTTTCTTCTTCAACGAGTAACATATGGAAAATTGTCTCATCTCCTCTAACAAACTACCATACACTGAGTAGCTTACAAAAACAGAAATGTATTTCTCAAGGTTGGGAAAGCATGAGAAGGACACACTGAAGGCACAGAAGATTTGCTCTTTAGTGAGGGCCTGCTTTTTGGTTGGTTGTGTCTTCATAAAGTGGAAGGGGAGTGCCAGTTCCCCTCATTAGGGTTCCAATTGCATGACCTAATCATTTCCCAAAGGCCTCACCTCCTGATTCCATCTCTTTGGAGGTTATAATTTCAACAAATGGCTGGCTTGAGTGAAGCCACATTCAGACAACAGAAAAATTATTTAGTGTGATAGTAAATCTTTCTTTCTTTCTTCCTATCCAACCTTTGCTTTTATTTTGGCCTTGCTGGTTAACTGGCTACAAACCAGGAAATCAGAAAACAATCTTAACTGACTACAAACTGGGAAGAAAACAATCATTCAATGTAGTTGTTTTCAGGTAGTGGGAAACTCTTGATATTCTTTGATTGACAAGTCACTGCAGCCCAATGGCTTCTGAGAAGGAACTGATCTAGAAAACTTCTGTGCCCATTGGTCACATGCATATTATTGTAAGAATGACTACTCTCTGTGAACCTAATCCTAGCTACATGTCAGAAACATACCTAGATATAGCTGGAAGGCTATGATGAACTTGGGGAAACCCAAGTTTGTCACTGTTGTGTGTTTTCTGTGTGTGCGTACCTTACACATATCTACTAGTACCTATTGTTCTGTCACAAAACTTTTTGAGAAAATTACATGTTAAAGGGCTGACTGATGACAGCCATAGATTGACACACATGGCTTAAAAAAATTCTTAGACTTAAGCAGATATAAATATTTATCTTCATTCTCTAGATTTTATAAGAATCACAAAATTCATAAAAGAAACATCCTAAATCATGAGCTCTTTAAGTACACGTATAGTATCTTATACATGTATATATCTCCAACACTTGGGACGATACTTGCAGATGTACATACAGTAGACATTTAGTATATCACGATAAAACCTCAGCTTTAAGAGCAGAGAAGAGGGGAAGTGAAAGACTTGTGGCTGTCCAAGGTTATGGAGCAATACTTTTTCACCTTTTTAATGGCCTATATGCCCACTAATTGATAAATCGACAAAGAAACTGTGATACACATACATACAATGAGATGCACACATGTGGGTGTGCACGCTGCGCACACACACACTCCACACCCATACACAAAATTGAGTACTACTCATCTATAAAAGATAAATCTGAGTCATCTGTAAGAAAATGGATGGCTCTTGAGACCATAATGCTAAGTGAAATAAATCAGACACAGGAGGTTTCCCTAATATGAGAAACCCAAAACATAATTTCCAGAGCAAAATAAAAGAGAGATGGTAGAAATTTGTGAGGCAGACTCTGTAGAGATGGGAAAGGGACCTCACAGACTCACACGAAGGAGAGAGAAGGGAGGGTGAGGAGAAGAGGGAGTGTGTAGGAGTGTGAGTATGTGTGTGTGTGTATCTCCCAAAATGAATGTTATTATGTATAGCAAACATATGCTAATAAAAAATATTTACTTACTTCAAGTTTATATCCTTACTATGTATCTTCGCCCATTTGCCTCTCATCTTAGAAAGTATGTTAAAATCCAGAACCAGAACCTGAGCTTTGTGGATTAAGGTAAGAAAGATGTTGCAGCCACATTGGGCTCATCCTCCCCAGTCCTGGGTGAGCAGCGATCATCTGGGCCCACCCACCTGCAGCTCAGGCATTATTTCACTTTCGACATACACTGGGAATCTGGGGCATAAATCATCATAAGCATCTTTCATATTTGTCAAACCAAGTCACTTTAAATCCCTTGACTAAAAAGGGAGACTGGTTTTTAGAAATGGATTGGAAAAAAAAGAGATTTTAAATTTCTTCCTGCTCCTAAAAATGGAATGCTCAAAAGCGATATATATTGGCAATGTAAAATACTTTTGGTGGGGAGAGAATGCAGAAATTAACTTTCTAACTTAAACAATTTCAGTTTTATAATTCTTAATGTTAGGTTAATTAATATAATTAAAATACACTATACTGTGCTCTAGATACTCACTGGGTGAAGAAAAACACCACTGGGACAGACATCTTATTGGGGAATGTGGTGGAGAAAGTGAAAAGATATTTCCAAGTCCATGACAGGGTGGACCTTTCTTTGCATGGATGATCTACAACCCAGTGTTTCAATCCCACTGCAGACATCACACCATCCCAGCCCTCACCATCTCTCCCTCACACTGTTCTGGGGATCCAGGTGGAGAAGGGACCTTGTTGTCTCCAGGGGTCTTCAAATTAAAGGTGTCATTACCATGGCTACTTCTACCACTGGAAGCAGTTAAGACTCAAATCAGGGATGATTCAATCAAAGGATATTACTTAGTGCATAAGACAGAAGCTACTAGGATACCAAGTGTTCCTTGTTCACTTCCTCTTTAGTCACATAATCTCAGCAGCATGTCAATTCTGTCA
Organism: Hystrix cristata; assembly: GCA_004026905.1. NCBI lineage: Eukaryota > Metazoa > Chordata > Mammalia > Rodentia > Hystricidae > Hystrix > Hystrix cristata. The sequence goes on from PVJO010001573.1 coordinate 22,846, forward strand.
TATTGTCACCAGCTCGTCCAACTTGCAACTATGTGACTGCTGTCTGGCTAATGAGTTGCAAACAAAAGACCGCGTGGGACTTCTGCTGTCTCGCCTGGCCTCACTTCTCCTCGGTACTTAAATACCTTAAACAGAATGACATAAGAGTCCTCCTTTATTATTGCTCAAATCAACAATTAATTTGGCTTAGATATATGGCCCATTATATGCAAGGGTCATAACACAGGCAGGTCTTCTGGAGTATCAGAAAAGCCGAAGGCAAAACAGGTTCCTCTACAGAGAAAATTAATGGTCCTTAAATATTACTGAAGAAGATGTCTGCCTCCTCTCTCCCAGTACAAACTCTCAGTCAAAGGTTTACTGGAAAACTGGATTGAATACAGATGTAGCTGATAATAGGAGTGGAGTTGTTGGGCAGTCCAAGATATGTGAATGTATAGGCTAAAACATACTGAACTCAAACAAAGGTATGGTCATTTCCGGCTTCATGAAAAACACAGGGAGTTGAAATTAATTTTAAGCCAGAGAGGAAAGAATCAAAATCAGTTAGGAAAGAAATTTTAATTTCAATTTTCCCAGGAAAAAAACCTATAAATAATGCAAAGTTTAAAACATATTAGCAAAAATATATCATGTTATCTTTCTCAAGCAAAGAGCTAAACTTGAAAGTTTTTTGAAGACATTCAGTTCTGAATATTTAAAAGCAAATGCCCATATTTGCCAGAGAAGAAAAAAAAATGTTTAGGGCAAAACACTGAAATGAAAATTCTTGGTTGATACACACAAAAATATCAATATGGACACGAATGATGCCAGGTTATTTTTCCTTTCTTTTTTATACCTTTATGTGCCTTTTTTTCCCTTTCTTTTTTGGTGGTACCAGGGATTGAACCCAAGGCCTTCAAACTGAGCTGTGTCCTCAGCTCTCTTTTTGTGATCTAAGTTGCTAAATTGCCCAGGCTGGGTTTGAACCTGAGACTCTCCTGCCTCAGCCTCCCAGAATGCTGGGATTACAAGTATACATCACCATGCCCAGCTCTTGATGTAATTTCTGAAAAGTGAAAATTGTGAAGTATAATTTTGATAATTAGAAAGACAGAGAGCTTTTGCAGATTGGAAAACATCCAAATAGTCACACAATATTGCTGCATAAACATTCAACATGGAATGCTCATCAAATCCAAACTTTTCCCAAATCTCCACAAAGGAATGGAAAGGCTTGGTCTTAACGAAAGAATAGTGTTCTCCAACAAGCTCCATCTTTCGGATACTGTTAACAACTGTAACTGTGACCAACACCTCTGAGCATAGACTAGAATCTTGCTTCTCAAAGCCTGGGTCGCTAGCATTGTAATCACTGAAAAATAGGTGAGCATTCAGAAGAAAAGAGGAGATTGTTAATTTTGTTCTCTTAAAAATGTCATGTTCTAAAGTGATATATGTTAGAAAAACACTTTCAGTGGGGAGAATATTCAGAAATTCATTTGCTATCTTGAACAATTTTATGATTCTCAATGTTACACTTATTAGAAATGCAAAATCTCTGGCCCCAGCTTAGATCTGCTTGAATTGGGGAATTTACTGGGGTATTACTGAAAGAGGGAATTCATACTACGTCTTATTTACAATAGTTGTCCCAGGAAAACAGTTATTTAATCTTCCAAAATTTCTGTGTGACCTGTTTTCCATCTCTATCTACGCACCATGATAATAAAACAATACAGTCAGCTGTTACACTGCATCAAAAGAGAGCAACTGACAATTACTGGAACTTTATCATGTATGAGACAAAGTATGATTTGGAGCAGTTTGTTACATAGGTGCCAACCCCAGAACCACATCCAAATTCTGAAATGCCTGCCGCCCCTTGAATCCTAGGTGAAGCTGTGACAGCTTTAGCCTCTAGAACACAACAGAGAAGACACTGCACTGGTCATAGGTCAATGCCTTAAAAAGGCCTGGCAGTCTCTCAGCTTTCACCTCTCAGAAATGTTAGGTGCCTGCTAGGCTGAGCCACTCTACCGGGAAGGCCATGTACAGGGATCCTGTGCAGAGGTCACACTGAGAGGGAGGGCCTCAAGCAACATGGGGACGGGAGAGGAGTTCATCAGCCAGCTAAATACAGTCACATGTGTGAACATCAACAGGGAGAATAAAACAATTACCTGCCCAAGCCCACCTCAAATTGCTGAACTGTACTGTAAATATGTACTAATACAAAAGAAAATATGTACCTGAAAAAGAGAAAATAAAGTAGCTAGTGTTTTATTAAAGCTACTAAGTCTTCAGATGCTTTGCTATACAGCAATAATTACCAAAGCAATGCTCTATGGTTATATCTTATTTCACTCTTCCAACAACCCAAAGAAATAGGCTAACAGTGTCCTCTTTTTACAATTATCTGATAAAGCAGGTACAGTCAACAGTACACAGGGACTATCCAAGACCATTTCGGTACATGACCCAGTACATACTAGCTCAGTCTGATCTGAAGGAAGGACACTTCTCAGCCTGGCCTTGCATTTCTCCATCTCTGAAACACAGTGAACTAACCCACTGAGTGTCCCAGAGTCTTTTTGGCTCTGCAATTCCATGACTCTGCCTAACTCAGTAGTCCACGCCTACAGTTTCTACAGCATAGTCGTCAGCACAGTGGACATCATACACACAAACAGGCACATGCTATCAAATCAAGGTCAGAAGGGCACCAGGCACTCTGGGAGCATCTCGTCCATATTGTCCTAGTGATCAGACTCTCAGGAACCACCCCAGCAGTGAAGCAGCTGAGGCTCAATGTACACTAACATATTCTGAGCATGCTGTTCTCCAAAATGTCTTCCAATAACCCTGGCTGACACGAGGACTCTGGACCCTTCAATTAAAAAACACACAGCACATGTAAACATTACCATCTTATTTTTACTCTCTTCATTTGTGTTTAGGAACGTTTTCAAACAAGAAAAACACATGGTTAAACACCTTTGAGTCCCAGTACAACAAGGGAGCCTAGAAAGAAAAGGGGGCTTTTAAAAAAATGATTTAAAATAGTTATGTGGACAATCAAGTCTAATCTCTTCTAATTTATTCACACAGAAGCTCAATTATCCAAATGTTCTTAATTCAGGCTTCACCTAATCTTGGTGGCCAGTGACCCATTCAAAGAGTAGCTGTTCTGTGTGTATGTGTTTTAGTATGAATTAGTATAATATTCTTTCCATTTCTTCTTTTTCTAGTATTTAAGCTAGCATGGCCTGCTTGGTGAAATACATCTAAGCATAGAGAAAACCATTCAGTGTTTTTATATTCTTGAAGGAAAACACATTTTCTGTGGCCTTTTTCTACTCAGTGTATACGAAAAATCCACCAGTTGGGGTTGGAGATTTAGCTCAGTGTTTAGAGTGGTTGCCTAGCAAGTGGAAAGCCCTGAGTTCAATCCCCAGCACCAAAGAGGGGAAAAAAAAAAAATCAGCAGGTTCATGCCACTGCTTTCTGTTTGAAGGAAAATAGGACAGCAGCTTTAAGGAAATCCTGGTACCACCTTTAGAAAAACCCCATGTGGAAGAGCAGATGTGTGCCAGGCACCTGGACAGATCAGTAAGTGGACCAGCAGCATGTGCTGACGAATGCAGCTGGGAACCTATACCACAGGCCTTTCTCTAAAACCATTTCATCTTCAGATCAGCCTACAGTACACATCGAGGAATGACCTCTACTTGTTTCTACACTTTTTATGAAGGTTTGCTAATCTGCTCAAAGGTCGAGTTTAAATTTGATTCAATTTGTTTACTTGTGACACAGTGAAAAAGAAATTTACCGGGGAACAAAAGTGACACCGGAAGTACTCCAAGATGAATGAGAGAAGGAACACCAAAGTTCATAGCAGCAAAACTGGGTCAGGTTGGAAATGTATTAGGATGCTAGGAACGAAGAAATAAATACAGAGACTTAAATATACAGAGATTTATTTTCTCACACAGAAGGCAGTTGGCGTTATCGCCCGGGGCTGGCGTGATGCTACCTGAAGTCAATCAGGAACTCAGATCACTCTGACCTTTCTTTGCTATCCCGAAAGTCTACCATTCTAAGGTCAACTATTAGGCTAGAAGGCTGCTGGAGCTCCTGCCATTACAAACCATTTCAAGCAAAAGGGAAGAGCATGTGGGAGGTACAAGGGCTCCATTCTCAGCTACTTCAGTTGCTCCAGCTTCTTAAAAACAGCTCTGCCAAAATCTCACATCATACTCTCATTTGTTATCATTGGCCAGAAGCTGGTTACATGACTCCACCAAGCCAAAAGGGAGGCTGGATATTCTGCCGATATTTTGCTAAGGAAGAAATAAGGAATTTTGGATTCCCAGGGGCCTCTTGCCTTATACCGCATTAAGGTCTTGATAGCAAATCATCCTTAATTGAAGTATTACTTCTAGTGGCAGAAATACAGTATAACTAAAAATAATAACATCTGTAATAATACCTTAAGTTTGAAGAAAGTCCATGTTGAAAGTCCCAATTTGACTCACATACAATCACAAGATAACAATAATAAAAATGACAATAATACTGACAGCCAAAATTAGTGTCAGTTTGTACCCTTTCTGAACACCAGATTCTCTGGTTTTTATTAATTAAATTTTGCAGAGAAGACACCAACTTTAGAAATGGGAAATGACTTTTTCTTATGCTATTTACTTTGCTAGGAAGACAGAACTGCTATTCATCAGAGGTCACCTGGTTACACTATTAATCACTATCCTGATGAGGTCATTAAGATTCCCATTTTACAGCTGAGGAGGCTGCGGTTCAACTAATTGGGGTATTTTAATTTACTATGATTATAATTCACTACAGTTCAGAACCAATGATTGGACCTTGTTCGTGAACACACCTTTTTTTTTAAATCACTGGCCCTTAAAGGGGTCCAGAGAAGGAATCAGAAAATTAGACTTCTTATTCTGGTTTTGTATCTCAACTGTGATTTTGACTTGACTGTAAAAATACTCCATGCCCAGTGAAAAAGAAAACTCAAACAATACAGGAAAGAAAGAAAGAAAAAGTCAGCCTCAGACACCCCCAGTTGAGATAATACAACCGGGAACACTGTGGTAAGTATTCTCTGGGGCTTTTCTAATCATGATTTGAGAAGGGGACGAGGAGGGAAAGAAGTAAACTGCCTAACAACGGCTCGGAGCTAGACAGCCAGGACTCTGGTCCACTCTGCCCAAGCTCCCAGGGAATTCTCTGGCCCAGGAAAATCACTGAGTCTTACCTTTCCTCCTGAAGACATTCCATAAACATGCATGACTTAAAATACTATAATAAAGAGACTGTCATTTCTTTTAATGGGCTTTTAAGAGACTATGTCTTTATGTTTTTCTCCCAAGCATCAAGATGAAAAGAACTAAAATATGACCACTAACAAATTACCTACACCATGCTCGAATTTAACGCTCTACTCTAGACCCGGGATTTTGAACATCAACAATACAAGGAAGCTCACTCATTTCTTGTTTCTTTTTGCCAACTCCATAAATCTGCTTGAAATCTTAAGTGCAGATTATATATTTAAGTAACTCTAGAATCCTGGCAAGTAAAAACATAAAATGTAATTAAGTTTCCATACAATGATGACAGGAAGCACAAAGCATTTTGAGGAGGAAGGGGCCTCTACACTCATTTCGATACATTTTTAAAAATCATACAGAATAGGTCCGCCATAAAGAAGACAGAGGTCAGTTACCAAAAAAGGTCTTCCTTCTCTTCAGCCTCAACACCACTGTCAAATTGGGCTGGACACCACCTTGTTAGAAGCTGTCCTACGCACTACTCAGCAGCACTTCTGGCTCTTCCCACTGGAAGCCAGTAACACATTCACCCCAGAGTGACAACCAAATGGGTCTCCAGACTTTGCCAAATGTCCCCTAGGAGACCAACATGATTGCTAGTTGAGAACCACTGCTCTGACAGATCCCCTCCAGTTCAAAGAACCAGGGATAACTGAGGCAAGTGAAGTGGGAAGTGGTGGGAAAAGACGCTGGACAAGGATCCCTGGGACACAAGATAGAGTCTATGCCAGTAATGGAAAGGAAGGGTGTCTCAGGTCAGATGATTCATGCTTCTGAATTTCTGTCTCAAGAGCTTAATATTCAGTGTGCAAAAAATGGGAATCCTTCATCTTTGTGAGAAGTAACAGAAGTTAAATGCAAAAAGGCAAGTAAGTCTAAGGGGAAGACTTGAAGGTATGCAGCTGGGCTGCTGCTATCTTGGTTTCTTTAAATTAAAATGTCTATAAATTGTCAACTTAAAGTAGCCAGATACCACTGAAAATTTTTTGATTTTAAAAATAGGAATATTTTACCAAGTATTTTGCGCATCAGTTAACACGTAGCACTGCCATCAATGTTAATTCCTCGCTGTTACCATTCTTGATATGCTTATTAAAAGACAAGAACCAATGTCAGTATTTCTCTAAAATGTCCCCAAGATACCCTCATGCCTGGAAATTGTTAATAATAACCATAAATGCATACAGATCTGCATACAAAATTATTTTCTTTCCAAAGTTTACCCTATAGAAAGAAAAAAAGGACAAAGAGTGCAGAATATGACAAAGTTTTATCCTCAGATAATTTGATATACTTATATTCCCTAGTTTACTATCCCATGAAATAAAAAGAATGCCCATAAATTGAATTTTTATCTTTTCCTCAAAGTAATTAATTTGTTTAAGAGACCACCTTTTTCCTATCCTCTTGTACCAGTTCAGGTTGGTTCCCTACTCATGCTTATTTGAGATATCTCTAGTCTGGAAACACTGTCCTCATCTAGTTCAGTGGGACAGTCTGGAAAAGACGCTGCCTGTGGTGCCCAAGGGTTATGCCAAGGTCAGGGGCCATTTTTAAAAAAGGGAAAAGAAAGCATCACACTGGGGACAGGTCAAGAAGGAAGCTGCCTGGTCAGCTAACTACAAACATCAGCCCAAGGCAACCACACAGAAAGTGATATAACCTTACCTAGGAATTAAAACAGCAAGAAGACCAAGGAAACACATCTTCAGACCATAGACAGCAGGGCTCCATTGTTGAAGAGTTGGAGGGCCATCCCTTCCTGTGTATTTGAGGCAATTTTCTCCTGTGACACAACATGTTTTGTCTTCTTGAACATTTAACCTTGAGATTTAAACAGCAGAGACCTGGCCGGGGCCTATTCCTTTACAGAGTGCTGGGATGGTTACTAAAAGTGACACTTTTCTAATTATTCTGTCAAGCATCAATCTGGGAAGTTCCTAGTTCCTGTACACTCTGACTGACAGGCAATCAGTGAGTTTCAGCACAGCATGGCCGTGCCTATACAGAGAGTACCTGCACCCAAGGACAGGAGATGCACGGTGGAAGAAGGCCAGGCACCCACAGGCGGGGCACTTACCAGTTTGTGCACACACCCTTCTCGGGCACAGCACCCTTCTACCAGGAAGCCCTCCAAAATGCAGACATTGCCAAAGCTGGCAGGCATACTTCCACATTTCCACCATCATGCCCAGTACTTACGAAAACTCAGTACAAAGGCACAGCACCAAAGCCAATCTCAGAGGCTCCCTAGCTCAAGGCAGACAGAGTGCTCAGGAGGAAAGCAGGAATCTGCAAACATACCCCAAATTGAAACTTGTACTTCCACTTGCTTAATGTGAGATTTATAAGAGAAAAAAGGAAAAGGAGAGAGGCAGGAGAACCATTATGATAGGAGCTACTCATATTAACCATGTTTAGGAAAATTCCCCTCATTTTTCTCTGTATTTTACTCCATATAAAGGTACGATTGGAAAATATGGTGAATGTTTAAGGAAAATTTATTGTAGTATAAGACTTATTGCCATCAGTCCCCCTGAAAATACTCTCCCTCACCTTGAACACATTTATCCCATCATTCTTGCTACTTTCTGAAGCAGTTCTGGAAGTCCTCTTTCTTTAGTTATGGGGTTATGCTTCCCTCGATGTCCTGAATTGATTCAAAACATCCATCTTTCACAAGTATTCTGACTTTGGGGAAGAGCCAGAATTTGCTAGGTGCCAGATCAGATGAACAGGGTACATGAGGACACACTGTAATTTTTTTTTTTTCTACAAGCCTACCTTTCTGTTGATTGTTACTCCATAACAGCATTCACCAAATGTTTGATCATACCTCATAAAGACACAAAAGACGACTTCCAGAATTGCTTCTGAAAGTGTCAAGAGTGATGGGTTAAGTGTGTTCAAAGCCAGGGGGAGTATTTTCAGGATTAATAGTAATGTCTTTTACTGTAATATATTTTCAAAAATTTAAACATTTTCTGTATATTTTGATTACCTTTGTATTAATAGATGTTCTGCTTTAGATTTGCTCTTACAAGCAAAGTTGCACATAATTTCTGTGCTAGTATGCAAGAAATGAAATGAAATCAATGGATCAGTCTTTCTACTGGTCTGTGAAAGCTACCTTAAAATGTGTGGCTGCATGCATGATGTAGTGTTGGAAATCAAAGAGGCTTCAGTGTAAGGACACAGGTTACACGATGAGCAAAGAGTCACCAGGGCATGTTGGAAGAGGGACTCAATAAAACAACTGCCCCAAATACAAAGGAAGTTAGGCACCTATGGTTGTTTCCCTCAGATGATTCACTATCTTTTCAGGATCTGAGAGGCTGGTGAAAGCCACAGGTAATTCAAAAGTAAGTAATTCTGAGGCATCTAGACTGATACCAGCCAATCTCCTAAATGGTGTTTCCTCTTCTCCCTTCCCATGATGCATATTACCATTCCTATCCAGATTCATCATTCTGATGGTAAAGCCATTCCATGGCTTCTCATTTTATTTGATGAAATGCAGTAGAATGCAGACTTACTAATGTAGCCCACATGTCCCCCCCAAGCTGGGCTCTTCATGCTGCTCACCTTCCTTGGCTCCCCTCAGTTGCTCTGCCCTGACACCTACCTTCCAGCTTTTGGACTTCTAGTCCTTCCTCTTCTTCTAACTCGGCTCCAGGTCACCAAAGTTCAGTCCGAGACGCCACTCAGCTTATGGGTTACCACCTTAGAGAAACCCTGCTTGGCCACTCCATGTACAGGGTGAGAGCACACCCCAGCACTGAGCTACAGGCAGCAAAACTAGCTGTCCTGGGCCCAGGCCACGTTCCCTTTTGGCTGCCCCCTGCCAACAACTAGGCATACAAGCATATGAAGGTGGGTCTATTACTGGGAGATATGGACCTCTCTTCTGGCTCAAGGACTGTGACAGTCCACACCAGATCTTTCTCAGCCCACACATGAATTTAAGACACTTCCCCTTCATACCTTCCTCCTGCCCTCCTTCATTCAGGGTCACACCTGAATGAAGCAGTTGGGTGGCTGGGCCAGCCTCTCTCAGCTCCTTTCTTATTTTCATTAATGACATCTTGTCTAATAAAAACCCTCGCACATTTAATACTGTCCTGGTAGAGTGTGGGACTCTGACTAATACACCCACTGCCATCTTACTTTGTCTTCTTAGCACTGGCAAGATTATCTAGAGTGGCACCCAGCAATCTGCACTGTGTCCAGGTCTCCAGGTTGTTCCTGGGATACTCAACTTTGAGAAACAGTGATCTAACATTACTGGCTAATTATAGTCAGAATAAGAACAAGGACTGAGCCTTAGGATCCCCAGTTAATTTCTGGGCAACTACCAATTAATAACACACATAGTCCTTAGGCTGTATCTCTGCATATTTACTCTAAAAGACGAGTTTATGCTGGTTACTTTTTAACATCGATTAAAAAAGATGGACTTCATAAATTGGGTATTAACGTACCAGGTAAATGGAAGGAATTTCTAGAACACTGATTTGATCATGGTTGACTGCCTCCATGTATCTAACTGGCTTTGTAGCTTTTAAGGCAGTAAAAATAAACTTCTCAATTTATATCCCTCTCTCTTACAGGAAGTGTAATCTGATGTTCTGCCATTACTAACATGGAAAAGCGGTTGCACTATCAAGGTGGCATCTAGCAAGATGAAATGGCACTGAAGTTTGTTGCTATCGATTTCTATGTGGCAAAACCTGGGTCTTTTTTTTTTTTTTTTTAGATCAAGTACTCTGATCTCTAGTAAGAAATGTTACAGCTTTGGTGAACAACTGCCCAGCCACAGTGTAAGCAAGTATGATAACAATGAAATGGATTGATCGTAATCAGGGAACAACAGGCAGTATGCAGGAAATATTACCCAGCCAGACATTCAGGATACAAAGATGTAACAAGCTCTACTGCTTAGAAAGTGAGGCAGCAGAAAGCCTCCTTTCTAAAAAAAAAAAAAAAAAACCCTAACTATCTTTTCCAGGGAGGGTGAAGGGGGAGAAATATATTAAATCTATTCCATGAGAACATTTAGAAGCAAGTCAGGATTCTGACAAACACGAATATTTAATTTGTTTTTAAGGACTGAGTGAAGGAACTTCCACAATGATACACATTCAGAAACTAGGACTTTCCTTACTAATTAATGACCTCTGGCCTACAAAGTCATCTGCAGAATTTCTAAACGTTCTGCACAACTTTTTTTCTCTTACCTCTGGAGGCTGACATTATAAGTACATTTAACTATGTAATAATTACCCTTATTACATAGGTTTTTGCTTTATTAGGCAGAACATCTTACATATAAAAACAGTAACTCTATTATATTTTTTCTCATCTTATGAAACGGGAAATAAGAAGTTACTTAGTGTCTCCCAATTTCTTCCCAAGTGCAAAGGTCTGGCCAAAACACACATCCTACCTGCTGAAGCACCAGAGAGTAACTGACAAGTGAAGAGACAAAAATACAGCTCTACTGCCTTTCTTGAGCATGGGAAAAAGATCAAATGGAAAGGCTCAGGATGAAAGACTTTTCAACCAGGGTTTTAGGAAAAGGATAATGTCCTTGGAAACTCAAGCTGCAATTTTACCACAAACAAGTTATATGGTAGAATATTCTTCAAAGGGGGTTATTTGAAAATTATAAAATACTTACTTACTCAACAAATATCTATTCAATGAGTACCACATGAGCATAATAACCAAGAATTACTGAAAATGAATAGTAACTAATCATATAATGTGCTAAGAGATTTTCAAGTCTCATGGTGTTATTTAATACTCAGAACAACCCTGAAGAGTTGTTTCTATTACTATTCTCATTTTGTTGTCAGGGAAGAAAATGTCATAGAGGAATACACTTAACTGCCAAAGTAACTAGGTAAGAGAGGACAGAGCTGAAATTCTAACCCAGGCTGACATACAAGCTGCCTCAGGTTCTTAACTACTTTACTAGATGATCTAACATTAAACTAAGTACCCTGAAGAATCTAAAACACGACTTCAAGAACATTTATTGGGGAAAACAGACAAGAGTGGAAGTAACTACAATACAGTCAATCAAGGGCTACCAGTGAGTGAAATGAAAGTATGCTGGTGATGACAGATTTCAAAAGACACAGGGCTGAGGTACATAGAGTTTAACCAAGGATGAGGCCAAAAACCCAACTCTGGCCTGATCTTACTTTTGTCTAAGACTTTACCCTAGAGTTACGTAATTATTTATTTGTTAAAAAAAATATATTATCAGGGTTTGGGCATTTAGCTCAAGAGGTAGAGTGCTTGCCTACCAAGCACAAGACCCTGAGTTCAATCACCAGCACATGCCCCCACCGTGTGTGTGTGTGTGTGTGTGTGTGTGTGTGTGTGTGTATTTAAATCAGCATGTATTATGTGCCAATATAGTGTAGACATGGCTCATAATTTCATGATGGCCACTGGCTATCAGCAGAGGTCTTTCCCTACCCCCTGGAGACTGAACTCCAGGTCTTCACCCTGAACTGCATCACCAGTCCTTTTTATTTTTTATTTTGCTAAGGTGCCTAGACTGGGCTCAAACCTGCCAGGTCACTCTAGTCTGGCCACCTCCCACAAGCCAAATGCGACAAAAGCAAGGTGCTGCTCCCTAAGCATGGCTATGCAGTTTGGAAACAGCCCACTGCTCTGCCTGGGAGGGTGGCAGGCTGTACAGAGACAAGATGCCTGAGGCCAGAAGCCATAGCAATGCTCCAAAAAGGAAAACTGGGTGAAGATATAGCATGTTGCCAACAGTGTCAGGATCAGAGAGATTTTTCACTTCTGCTTTGTTTGTTTTTATGTATTTTTCTAAGATAAGCAAGAATTATTTGAGCAATAATTATTAAAAATCACAGTACCAGTGTATTAAGATGGTATTCAAATAACATTTGGCCAGAGTACTCAGGGAAGTTGGATACCCTCAGCCATGCTGATGAGGCCTCTGTGGGAAACAAATGTGGCAGCAAAGAAAATTAAAGCTATGTGACCTTCATTATGAGCTGAGGGGGAGCTGCCGAACTTCAGTTTAACAGAAAGGCTGTGCCGATGGCTTCCTTATCCAAGTCAAGTTAAAGGCATTAGAACATCATAATTGCTCTTTTGATTTCTGGGCCCCAACTCCAACTTTTTTACTTTTCCACTCCATTATAACAAGAAATCTTTACTCTTCCAAGTTACAGGAAAAATAGCTAGAAAGAAAGACAGAGAACATACCTGGATCAATATATGGCTTCAGATGGTCTGGTCTAGGCCAGCTGCGGTCTTCTCTGGGGCAGAATACGAAAGAACGGTGGAGGATAAATGATGATGAGAAAGAGGAGGAAGAAGAAACCAACCTAATTTGGCCAGGTTTATAGGAGAAGGTTTACAGCCTGAGTTTAAGATGTGTAAAATGAGTAAAAATAATTTGATGGTACAACATAAATTGATAAAATTATTGAAAGAAATCAAATCTACTTTCATCTCTATTACTTCCTTTGTCCACCCATGAAAATACATAAAATGGCTCCAGCAAGAATACAGCAAACACCTTCTTTCTTAGACTCTTATTTGACGCAGTGTCAACACAGCATCATTTAACTCTTCATTATGGTAAAGTCTAAAAATTTCCATGTGCAAGTTTTACTATTGACTTATATGTTTAAAAAATAATTTTTCTAAAAGATCACATTTCCATTCTTGCTGGATTTGAGCAACCACAAAGTGTCATGTTTTAGTTCTAAATTCAAAAGTCCAATAACCACAAATTTATTACAAGATGTATGAGATTTTCATCATGTGGTTTTTATATTTTATCACAAATTATGTTTACTGTGTTGTCTTATAATGAAATATCCTTTTTGATAATAATTTGTTGTTACTCAGCTGTCAGTATGATACTCAGATTTATCTAACTATATACCAATCCTCTGAAGACATCTGTTAATGTCCAAGTATCTATTTGTTAACAGTTTTTACTTAACATTTGGGATCATTTAGCAAAATGCTTTTTCACAGAATCAAAGAAGCCAACCAACTTCAATTAACTAAATGGTCACCAGAGGACCATTTTAGGGAGGGAAGTAAAATTCTTCCAACTTACAGGTTCAGGGTCAAACAGGGGGCCATTTAAGATAATTCTATACCTCCAAGAAGGAAAAACAAAGGTAGCATATTTTTAATTCTACTTATGAACATACGCCACACAGAAAATCAAAGATAATTACATTATGGTCAGTTAAATATCTTAACTATGGAGAAATGACTAAAAATACAAAGATATAATCCATATAATGGCACTTAAAATGGCTACTAAAATTCTTGGTGCAGAAAAATACTTAATGATTTTAGTATATCATTAAATGGAAACAACAGCAGGATCCAACTCTTAATATAAAATACATATGTATTTAAACAGAAATAAGGAAATACTGGAAGCAGAGACTAAATTTTAATAATCATTATATTTGAGCTAAGGAATTATAATCGACTTTATTTTATTCAGTGTGCTCTGTGTATTCCAACTCCTCCATAATGATAATGTATTAAATTACAGAACTGAATAATACTTTAGGAAATAAATAACACAGACAAATAATTCTGAAATTTGTGACCTAAAAAATAAAGAATTAGTGATGCATAGATACCAATTTAGAATCCCCAAAACAATGAATGATAAAAGATGTTTTAGAGATTGCTTTTCAAAAACAATGCCTTCTGCACCAAGCTCCCAGGCAATCATTGAGAGGCTTTTAACTCCATAGTACAAAGCCTAGAAGAACTGAAATTGCACACCATGTTTCAGGATGAGTTTTGAGTGCTCACTCAGCTTCATTTTAAAACAAGTCTTTGTTTGGGAAAGACATAGGCTGTTGTACAGAGGTAATTTTTAAGTCTCAGCACCAAAGTCTTGAACTCCCCAAGGTTTGCCAAGCACAGCGATAAAGATATGAATTGTTTAAATCATTTGCCTTAAGGAAATGGAGCAAAGGTTTATCACCAACAATCACCTCGTGAAGTCTCTTGTCCAAGCCTGCCCTGCTCTTCAGGGTGGGTACTACTGGTGTCCGTGGCGACGGAAAACAGGCACATTCAGCATCAACTTCCTGTGGTCAATGAGTTCTAGCAATACTCTTCCCGTAAAAATGTGTCAGGTTCAGGCAAAGTAGTGACAGATTAAATCTTCCAGAATTTATATTTCTATATATTAAAGAGTTGAATGCTACTGTTAAAAAGCCCCCAAATAAAACTTATTTGCTATATTCTTCCCAGTCTCATTCCTCAGACTTCTGTGGTGATAGCAAGTAGCTGACAGAGATTAGACAAGAGTTGGTTTGACTGTTGACTATAAAGGACTTGGCCCCCTTTCAGAAGACCATGCCAAGTCTTCCTATATTTGTTCAAATTTAACTTGCCTTATGATACTGATTTCTTTCATATTTAGAAGGTCTTACCCAATTCTAAAATACTGCTGCATATAAAGTTTTTAAATAGTTTTTTAGAGAAGTTTCACTTAAAATTAGATTTAAACATACTTTACTCACTGAATGCAGCCTTCTTTTAATGTATCTTAGTGAAAGTTTGTTTGGTTTGATTTTTGTTTTGTTTTTAATGCCGTATATGTGTCCAAGTCATTTGTAATTCTCACGGGTCTTTTCTACTCCAGAGGTTTCTCCCTCTGGATAAGCCATATTCCAGAGTTACAAAGAAAGGACACAGGGTATGGCTTATGAGTTCATTTGTTTCTAGCAGTGACCACAGTAGTCCCCTAAACCCAAATATAACTGGCTCCCCTCTGCCCTTCTACTCTCCCAACTGCTCAGCAATGACAACAAGACTTGGGTTGCTGATCCAGTCCTTATTTTCTTCCCTGCTCTGAAAAGATGAGAGGAAAAAAACAGATATACTACTCAGCAATGCATAAAAGCCCAGTATCAGAATCTCATGATCACACCTTTTATATTCGTACCCCACACAAATGGTATACGAGTGGAACAGAAGGTAACAAAAAGTCACCCAGCGTACTAGCTCCCAAGTCACAAGCTAGCAAGTCCTGACTTGGTAAGAGGATTTAGTTAATTCTACTTTGTATTAGCATAACAGGAAGAGCAGAAGTGATATAAATCTTAACTAAATAAAATAAGACATCAAGGGCTCACCAATGAAAAAAGACGATTTTTCTTTTTTTAAGAAAACTGAATTCTTTCTCTTCATTGCAACAATAGCTGAGAAATGCTGAGTTTCTCTTCCAGGAACAAACGTGTAGAGGTGTGCTGCTTGAAAGTTCTGACTCAAGGTGAATATGCAACAATCCAGAGCGTGCACTCTTCCCCCCGCCCCACAGATCAGGGGACAGCCTCTGAGGACAAGTAGGAGCTACACAATTCTAAGGAGGCCCTGAAACTAGCTCACCCACTGTAATTGTAACATTGTTTATTTTCAATGAAAACATATACCTGGAATCCCAAACCTTTAAATCACATGATTTGCTGCCTATGATAGTACTCTAGTTCTACCAGCAACTATGATATAATGACTTTGATATGCATCTTTTCTAAGAACCTATCCCCTTCTTCTGTTCCGTCAATGTCTTCTTTCATTTTGAAAATCTATAGTTACAAACCTAAAATACAGCCTGGAATGATAACTTTGTTGGGGCATGACACAGAAATTATCTCTTAAAGACACAATTTGAATATTCTCTCTTTCTCCTTGCCTATCTGCTTAATAAAATTTTAATAGCATTCAGTTGATGTGTGTTTAATTTATAAATATAATGTTAACAATTTTATATGTTGACTCAAGAAGCCAAGAGTCCAGCCCACATTCACATAAGACGGAGACCAGATCTGCCTCGTGATAGTCTCCAATAGCACAGCTCCCAAGCTAGGATACTTGCTGAGCTGAAGCATCCTCAACATGTCCAGGGACCAATACAAGACAAGTTAGGGCAGTGAAAACTAGAGCTGACGGATATTTTTAACTAGAGGTATTTACATGATTGCACAGTTAAGAAAATCAGATAGTTGATTCCATCCCTGGCTTTGGGTCTTATGGAAAGCTGTGAGCATTTTCTTCTCATTACCTTGAGATGCCTAAACCCAGAATTACTTGCAATGTCCCCTGAATAGATGATTTATGATTCTGAAACCTACGGATACATGTGAACCCTCCTGTACTTTCTTGTGCTGCACAGGTACATTTTAGGGGCACAGCCTTCTGCTCTGCTCCTTCTTCATCTGGTTGTGCTGTGGGACCACAGGGCATCTCAATAGTCCTTCCACTTACAGGCCTCCTCATCTCAAGACACTGACGTAACAGGTCTGGAGCACACCCTGGGTGCATGGAGTGCGAGTTCGGAAAGTTCGCCAGTACTGTGTAGCCAAGCATGAGACCCCAAGCCTGTTCATGTGGCCAACTGTTCTCCCTGGGGGCAAAGTTGAGGTCTGACTCATCTCTCTTCATTTCATTTTTATTTTTGTTTATTAATTTTAAAATTTGCAGTAATTGGCATTGAACCCAGGGCCTTTGCACTAAGCTGCACCGCCAGCCCTTTTTAAGATTTTCTATCTAGAGAAACAGTGTTAAGTTACTAAACTGCCCAGGCCGGGCTGGAACTCACAGTTATCCTGCCTGGAGTGCTGCAGTCACAGGCCTGCGCCACCATGCTCAGTCACCGTTCATCTCTTCATGCTTTGTCTTCCCCATGCACTCGTTACAGTCACTGACTCTTTGGCACCCTGGTGAGAGGTTGTGCAGTCTGTCTGGCCCACGCTTCTGTAAGCTCCATGCCTCGGGTCCCTGCTCTACTCAGCACATTCCACTCTCACACCCCACTGAGTGGCAGAAATATGGCATGGAATAATTACGTTGTCAAATAAAAGAAATTAACTGTAACAAAGTAAAAGAATGAAATGAAAATAACAGCAGCTGACACTTATATAGGTACTATGTGCCAGGAACTATTATAAAGGTTCCACAAACATCAACTCATTTATTAATCACCAAAAACTTATTGTAAGAACTACTGCCGTGGTGCTTTTACAAATGAAGTAACTGACGCATAGACAGATTAAGTAAGTCACCCAACGCCATGCAGCTAATGAGAGCCAAGATTCAAACCTAGGCGGCCCAGCCTGAGAGATTTTTTTCTTACCAACTAGATGCTATGTACAGTGCCTGACCAGTAGAACAGGCTGCTTAACTATCCCCTTAACATAAATGTCCACAACACCTATTTTCCTGAAGACAGCCACTGTCGGTGCTGTCGCAGAAGGACTACAAAGTACAGAACATTGTGCTGAGAACATCATGTGTTATTTCACTGAGTATCTTAGGTTATTACCTCCATTTTGCAGATTAAATAAATAAATACAGAGGGGTTACTCAACTTGCCCAAGGTCACACAGCCAGGAACTGGCTGAGTGAGTACTCAAACTCTGAATATATGTGGCAATTTCCTGGCCCTCCCCATACTTTTATTAGCATGTCAATTAGTTTCATTTCATATATCAAAGTCACCTGACACATTTATGTGACTCCAACTATACAGACACAGAGACAACACAAGCCAGTGAGAAAGAGCCAAACTCAAGGAGTAAAATCTAGTGACTCTACTTCCTGTCAAAGTGCACAAACTCCTGAGAGTAGTGGCAAGGAATGAGCTCTACATACCCATGAGAAGGCAGCAGCTCACCACACAACTGAGACTTTAACTTATAAATACCTTAATGAATTTTCAAAGCTAATATGGGTTATAAGAATATTTTGCTTTATGAAACTATGTTTTGTGTCTCACCCTCGTATGAGATATGACTGCACTGTATGGGTGGCCACTGTGAAGTAGTGATGTACAGGGATTACGAATAGGAATGAAAGGCAGGAAACACCCTGGTTCTTCTCTGGCCCACCATGGAAGAGACATGGACACATGATACAACCCTGAAGATGGAAGAAACACCACTAAGGTCTCACTTTGACACTGAACACATGAAAGAAAACGTAAGCATGCAAATAAGAGGTGACAAGAAGATCATCTGTCTAGCAACTACAAATGTCTCATGCTAATTCTCTAGAAAAACCTATAAAGGAAGTGTGGACACAAACATCCATCAAGGTAAAGAAACATTAAATTGTTGAAAAAAAAAAAAACTGATTTTTGCATTCTTTCCACTTACCAAAGGAAAAGTCAGCAAAAACTTTTTGTTACGCAGTATTATAAATCAATTTTCTTGACCAAACATAAAAGTTGATTCAATATTTCTATTTTAAAACTCTCTACTATCATGACATTTCTCAAATACTAAAAGATCTGACCACTTCCCTTTCCCCAAATAGCACAAAGACACCAGATAACAAATGAAGGTTGTATTCTGTAACAAGAAGAGAGGAGAGAATGAATCACAGCAAAACACTTACAAATCAAGAGGGAAGAAGAAAATCACTGGGAGAGATTAAATGCATGAAGAACAGTAATAGGAAAGAAATCTCTTGTGAAAAGAAGCAGTTGATGTTAACTTAATGGAGACAAAAATGAATTAGATCTACTTCAATGACTGAGCTCAAGACAAAGTAATTTTATAAAGTTTATAGAAAGTCACTTGAAAATTACACAACTCGTTGTTGTAGTCTACCTTCAGAGACAAGGAAAATAAAAGTTCTCTATGAGGGAGCTGATCAGAAAATGCATTTACAAACTCAGCTGATGACTAACTTAAGATTATCCTCGGTTCTCATTTGGACAAAAAAGTCATTTGAGAACTGACAATGTCTGCTGAGTTTCAGGGAGAGATTCTGACACAGAAATAGATGAAAATAAAAATCTTAAAATATAGAGAGGTACTGGAGCCTATAAGGAAAGGAACAGAAATATGTTAAAAGAGTCGAGCCCCAAGCTTCTATGGGGTGCAATAAGAGCATAGGTGGGGCGAATTCTGTTTGGCAAGAACAGGATTCACTAGTACGTTCAGCAGCAGCTGCTAGGCTGTCAGTTATAGAAAGTGAACTCTGACTTAAGTAGAGGAAGAATGAGTTGGCTTACACCTGGGAAGGGAGCTGAAACACCCCACCTTCATTCTCAAAGCTGAGCCAGCATGAAAGTCACCAGGGGGCCTGAGGATCAGCGAAATGAGGTGCCAGGTGCTGCTCCTGGGTCAGACACACTTCTGAGAACCTTGGGTCACATGAAAGCTGGGTGGTAGGAGGTGAGCTCCCTGACAAGCGAGGCTACATCACACAGCTTTGCTACTGGATCTCACCCAGGCTTCTGCAAGGTGTCTGGGAACACAGCCTCCCGGGCCATGCTGTTGGTGACCCCAGAGGCAGACAGCCCTCTGTGAGTTTCTGGGGGAGCCATCTGCGGAAGCTCTGTATAGCGTGAGAGGCTTCTGGCCCGAAACCAGCCTCGGGGTGGGGAGTACCCAGGGGGCATGTACAGAAACAAGGCACCAAATGTGATATCCTCACCACAATGACAGGAAATGGAAAAAGTCTCTGAAGAGATACGAGAGGAGTCATGAGAAAGCACAATGGGCACAGAATAGGACAACATGATTATCCCAGGCCATAATGAAGTTCACTTTGGCATCAAGATATTTAACAGATTCACTTATGACACTGTCCCTTTCAAGCATATCACTCTCTCTGCTCATGGAAGAGGGCATAATCTATGGCAAAGATCAATTTTTTTAAAATTCCCTAATAGTCACTGACTGATAGTCTTACAAAATACAGTAATACGAATTATTAAAAACTTGATCTTCCATCTGCTTGGCATGGTAATGAAAATTTACAATAAAGTCTCTAAACGCTTATCTTTAGTTTCTGTATTTATCATAAACCTAAAACAAACTACTCATGGCCCGGCACTGGGTCACACACTGGCACCTGTTAATCGCCACACTTTGAGCAATACTGCCACAGACCACAGTGGGGCCAGAAGGTCTAGTCAAATCTACTGAACTCACAAGAAAATAAGTGAACAAATCTATGTTCTAATAAAACTCTATGTTTTGTTACTTACAAAACAGGCACCAGGCAAAGCTGGCTGTAAACTACAATTTCACTGCATGGCCAGAGACCAAGGTGTCACAAACTCTAAAATGTGTAGGAATCACCTGAGATCCCAGAGAAAACTCAGAATCTGTAATTTCTAGAGAAATCTGCATTTGTAAAGAAATTTGCATTCCTCTCAAGCTGAGATGACATATCTCCCATTTTGAGTGAGACTCCACATGATTCCTGTGAACACAGACCCTAGCACATACCCTTGAGTATTTAATGTTGATCTTTACCAAGCTTTTAAACAGACTGCAGAAAAGATTATACCTGCCTTTCTCAATTATAAAGGGATGAATACAATAAAAGTGAATGAATGAATGAGGATAGCTCTACTAGAACCAGTAATATTAAATACTGGATGGCTCGACACTTTCTTGGTTAGCCTAGACTTGACAGTTGGTGATCCAGAAATATTTGCTGACTGCTGGCCGGATGTAGCAATACCAAGCTGTGTCAACTAGGGCACACATAGCAAATCTACGCTAGTGATGGGACTTTAACGATGGGGCTTCTGTCCCCAAAATTGTGCACTGTTTGATAAATGGTACAACTGTCAATGGGTAGGGCTCTTAAAGTAGTACCTGTATGGAAGAGCTGAATCACAGAATGTGTTCCTTCAGTATGAGGTTTTCTTTTCATGTTTCTTTACTTTTGTATTTTTTACTTTTGATTTTTTTACTCTCATCTGATATAAAATACCTTTTTTCTTTGGAATTTGGCTAGCAAGGGCAGCATTTGAATGAACTATCTGGTGGTTTGGCTTAATGGAGAATCAGCTCCACTCCTAAAACCTGATCACAAGTTATAAAACGCAGACAAATACCAGAACTCATCAACTAAATACAGTATAAAGTGGCATTTCTTCTCCTACCTGCTACCCAAATTCCAAAATTCTTGAGTCACAATGACATACTGAATTTTCTAAGTTACTTTCATCTCTGAGAGAAACGTACTACTTAAGATGAACAAGAAAGCAAATCTAGAACGTCAAGGGTTAAAGCTCCCAAAAGATTATTTGTTTGTTGTTTATGATCCTGAGACCTTTGAGCATTACAGCAGACACCGAAATGTTTGCTTAAAAGACTCTACTGTGTTCTAATTGCAAAAAAGGGATGTGTCAAGAATGCTTACAGATAACGATTAATGAAAGAACAGATAAGCTGAAGAAAAATAATTAACTTGGATGTGTGTCAACTGGCCCTTGGGAATGCTAATACGGATGTTCGATGTGCTCCATTTCATAAGACCGCAAAGGTGGTAAAAGAGCATCCTCAGGAGACGGTGCTGGGTGTGCAGATAAAATATCCGGGCATGTTCCAAGAAGTCCTCTAACTGCAAGAGAGGTGCCACTCAAGTTAGGGTAAAGTTGCAGCAACAACTATTCAAATGGACGAATCTTTTTTCTTTCTCTGTAGATGTATGTTAATAAAGTAAGCCACAATGTCACACTGTTTAGGACATTCTGGTCAAGAAGTAGTAAACAAAGAGAAGAGAGCAGCTCCCAGTGGGAGTAAATTTTGGACAGACTCTCTCATGGGTAGCATTCATATCATGGCCACAAGCCCCAATTTCAAATCATGTAAGAGTTATGATGCTGCTACAAGGTAAACTATCACAGAGGTCTTCTTGAACAAATCTCTCACAGATAACAAATTTCATTCATTCTTAGGCTTCCTTTCATTTTTATCTTTCAATCTAGCAAGTACAGTGTTACCACCTAATAACCAGCATCAGCTATTTGTTTCACATTATATATTTGTTTACTCATTATCTTTACAGTATATCTTCCCCCTCTGAAATGGCAGCCTCAGGCAAAAAGGACTCTATTTCATTCATGGCTTTATCTTCAGTGCCCAGCAAAGTGCCCAGGATATACAGCACATATTCCTGTTGGGCCGATGATTTTGAATGGTTTGGGGCAGTTTAGTCATTCTGTAGTCTGGAGGACTCCTCATGATCTCCAACATGCTGGGGACTCCTGCTACCCCAGTAAAGTCAGTCCCAATGTGGGCCGAATCTTGACCTCATGGCTGACACCTGATTTGTTCCTATGACTGAGTTCCTGCCCAGTATTTGAGTCTCCAAGCTTCTGCTTGCAATGGGCTTGGCCTCCGTACCCAGCCAGGAGATGGGGGCATAAACTACTTGTTAAGAGAATTCTTTAAAGGCTGTTTAGGAATTGTCCGCTATGCTATTGCCTCTTGCTACCTTATCTGCCAACATGTTGCTTTCAGGTAAGGCCCCCTCAGTATATGCACACCTCTCACCTCTATTTTGCACATATTGCCTCTGCCTGGTAGATGGACTTCATCTTGCCCTTGGTAAAAAAACATCTTTCCCTCCTTTGCTTGCTTGATCTTGGGGAGAAAGGCTAGTTCTAGACTATGCACCCTACCAGGTTGCCCCATCACATTACAGAGTCTTGCCAGATACACAGTACTGGCTTCCAGTCTAGAAATGGAATTGTTTCAGCAGGACGACTTATTAACTTATGATGCCTTTCTTCTTGGCTGAGAACAACCAGCTAGATGACTGATTGTCCATAAAGAAATATGGACTGACAATATAAACTACTTAAAGAAACATTTTAAGGAACTTACATACTTCCAGATTGCCACGGGTTGAGCGGCTTTCCTCCTCCAGGCCTTTTTGTCATGCTATTTCTGCATGACTACAGGGAAAAGAGACAATGAAGTATACAACAGGAGTAGAATAAACCAAAGCAAGAATGGGAAGAGAAAAAAAACTCGAGAAAGAACTGTACCTTAAGCTATTTTTAAAGACTATGGGACAAGGTGAAAGTCTATTGAAAAAGCATCAAGAAGAATTTAGGAGGGAGCAAAGGAAGAGTAATATGTCCGAGCACATTTACAGAATTTAGAAAGTGTGGGAATACAAGAGATAATTAAACTGTAGGACTGTAAATTTTAAATATGGGAAAGAAAAGGGAGATCAACACAAATTATCACTAAGGTGGTATCTGATGAGGGTTACAGACATTAAAATAACACATTTTAAAAGTTCACATGGAATGTCTTGGTGCTTTACAAAGGAAGAAAGTTTGGTGAGAATGCACAGAACAACTATTTTTATGAGGTCATATAATTAAATAAATCATTTGAGAATTCCTAGCAAGAGAGAACATGGAAAAATAAAGGTTAGTTTTTTTTCTCTACCTGCAGAAAGTCTCACTATTGACTCCCTCTTCACCCCAATGAACTCTTGTTCATAAATGGACTAATTCATGAATAGACAGATCATAAAAGAAACATCAAAAAGCAGAATAAAAGAAAAATAATCACTGTAGTAAAGAATAACAGTAATGATGGCCAATACTAATGACGGAAAATGGACACTACTTCTTGGTGACAGCCCTCTACAGTCCTCAGCTAGCAGTGAGATAATTCAGAAGTGTGGAATCCTTAAAACCTCATGTGCTTAGTAGGAAATTGTCTTTCTAGGAAATTGTCTAACATGAGTAATCTGAACTGTTTGTGAAGTCATGAGTAAAAGGAGTTTTGCAGCACCATTACTTTAAGTTGGAAACATCCAGAATACCAAATAACAAAATAAACTAAGTTAACTTGTATCTCCACACAAACTACTGAAAATGTTGGCGAGAACTGTACAAGGACAGAAACATAAAAAATGAAAAAACCTTGTATAATATTGCCAATTATACTAGTTTTCTGAAAATTATGAATTCATTTTTAAATATATATGTAATTTGATCCACTTTTATATACTTTTCAGTATTTCTATTTCTCTAATTTAATAATTATAGAAAAAGGGATACTGTTTATAAAATACCCTAAAACAAAGACAAATGACTATTTAGCAAATCAGTGAATCAAGCCAATTTCTCAGACAAGCCCATATGGACATGTTGTTCATTTCAGAACAAGACAATCTTTCCTAATTTCTAATTCCCTGGCATCAAGCAAGGAATGCTGCACAGTTAACTTCAGTCTCCTGAATTGATGAGGGCTCATCCCAACAAGCACAACTAACCTTCAGGGCATAGTAGAGAACCACAGACTTTTTATCAGAGTGTCTGAAACACAAGTTTCTAGGCTTGTTCTTCTGAGTAATTTTCCAAATAACATCTCAAAAATAAAAATAGTGAAATTTTCAGATTTCTTGCCATTATGTTATCAGTAAGACTCAGAATTCCTGATATTATTCCTAGCTATTATTTGATTGTCTTGCTAGAAAATGCCCCATTTTCTAATGGTAGCATTCAACCACTTTTTATCTCGCTGCAGTAACACTTTAAAAACACCAATCCTTAGCTTTTCTACTAATGATATATTTCCACTCCATTTGACAGTATAATTTGATTAGTGCACCATTTCTCTTTAACAGTCTAGAAAGGGTTCTACATATATGATTCATAATCAATTACTGAGCAGGTGGGACTAATGACAAAGTCTGTCAAATTCTTTAAATTACTTACTATGAGACAAAATAAGGCTCATTAAGATTTGAATTTTGTGAAGCAGAGTAGAGAGCACAACCTTATTTTTGATTGTTTCTGAAAGTATGTCAGCAAGAAGCATGAAAATAGATTTAGAGTGTTCCATTAAGGATATTCTGAAAATGCAGTAGCTATCAGACACACTGATTGTGTGTGAGACAGGAACCAAATGCTAGGACTTAGCTATTATTGAGAAGTATTGGCAGGTAACATGGAACAAGTATGAGGTGGGCATGGAGAGCTAGTCATTCTTGGAAATTTTAGTCAAATGGACATCTGGAAAAGAAACAGAAAATCAACACTTATTAATTCACAGCCACAGGGAACCTACTTCACCAAGTGAAGGAAAAGAGGCCAACGCCAATAGTTTTTCCATTCCCTAGCTATGCTTTGTTAAAACAAATTAAAACAGAGGCTGGGCCTGAAGAATGCATGGCACACAAAGCCAGTGAGGTTTCGTAAGAGGCCTTAACCTTGTCTGATTTCCTTAATTTGAGCCATTTGTTATAAATATGTGTGCGAGAGGTATTACTTAAGGCCAAGTAATCAAAAGCCACCAAATAATTTACCAAATTATAGCTAGGAATTTCCATCAGGATAGACCAAAGAAGGGAACTGCATGACTATCATCAATCAAGTATTTTCATTGCTTTATTTCATACTCAAAAAGCTTTCTCTTTACATTCCCTCAGTGGAGCCCTAGAACCACTTCTGGTCTGTAGCTGCCTAATTCATGAATTGCTGCTTGTTCAAATAAACTTTAAAATGTGAAGGTATCTCAGTTAACCTTTAAATAGCTCCATGCCTCTGATATAAATATGAATTAATATAAAGATATTCTGATTTGTATTTAAATATACTCTAAGTGTAGAATAATTTAAAAATGAGATATACAGCTCATATGAATCCCAAAATACATTTATTAAAACTTAAAATATTTGCATAAACCTCATACTGTAAACATGGCTCATGATTTTACTTCTCTGGTAGCAAATCTTAAAGACTCTGAAGCATATACCACAGAGCTACAAGGACTAGCCTCTTTTCTAATTTAAACCAAATGATATTTTATGATTTGTTCAAACTTGAATATAATCTCCCTTTTAATAAACTGTATTTTCTTCATCATCTGAATCGCTTTAACCTTCCATCAATTTCAGAACAATACATGAGGTAACATCAAACATCAGTGAACCTGTTTCAGACACCCTGTTTCAGACACGCCATTTCTTGGATGAACGATTAAATCTAACTTTTAGAAATGATAAAGAATTAAGTACTTGATATTTTAGACTTGTGCTATTATAAAATGTTTCTAAGCAGAAGAAATAAAAAATTGCTGTAAGTATGTAAAGTGATGGATATGTTAATTAGCTTGATTGTAGCAGTCATTTCATAACAGGCATACATTTCTAAACACGGTTACATACCTGAAATATATATGTCAGTTATACTCAATAAAAAAGTGCAAAAGTATTAAGCACTCACCGAAGGATAACACAAACTGTAGTTTTCACTATGCATTAAAAATGTTTGCTGAGCTGACAATGTTTTGGGGTATTACTTTCATGTCTCCTTTACAATGAATTGATAAAAGCTGAAAAGAGTATATCCAAATGACTAATGAATATATAAATACATGAAATATGCTCCACCTCATTAGCTACGAGGGAAAGGCAGTAAAATACAATATATACTGCCACATGCTTACCAGGATGATGAAGATTAAACTGACCAACACAAGAAGTGAAGTTAAGTGAAAAGTGGCAAGCATAAATAAGGAAACAATGTACGATTCCAATTATATTAAGTTAAAAACAAGTACAAACAAATCTATGCTATTAGAAATTAGGTCAGTGGTTGCCTTTGGGAACAAAGCAGACTAGTGAAGGATTCATGGAGAATACCAAAGGAGGCATCTACAATGCTGGTCCTGTTCTATTTATTGAACAACTAACTGAAGGTTACATGGGCATGTTCACTACATATGCTGTTCTGTATGTGGGTTATATGTAAAAGTTTCTTAAATTTTAAAAATGACTCTGTCAGATAAAATTATTGCACCTTTAAATGGGAAACTTGTGTATGTGAGATTCAATTCATGTAACTAAACAATCCACTGAGGTGAGTACAGTTACTGCCACTTTATAAACGAGAGGAAAGTGAGGTACACACAAGTTAAGTAACGCGCCCAGGGTCCTACAACCGTAAGTAGGGAAGACAGGATTAAACCCAGAAAATCAGGCTCCAGAGCCTTACTAAGAATCCTTTCGCCCTTATACTAATCTTTGGTGCTTAGGTACAATATTTCTTTTTGGGCATCTAAAGGGCTTTGAAAACATAACTCTTAAGTTAGATGTAAACCAGAAAGTCCAGTCGGGATGCATGCCAACTGCCTTTTGTTTTATTCATTTTCACAAGGTGTTTTAAATAATTCCGATGTTTTTGTATTAATTTTGTACACTTCTGGAATTCTAAGCTCAAAATTAAAAATGCAAGCCTAAGCATAATTTAAAAAAACAAAAGCCCAAGCATAATCCAAGGATTTTTATGTAGTGTTTTTCCTTTAAAGGTGTTCAAATTCTTAATAGGCTACCGCAAAACCTTACTTGTATTTATTTTGTCATTTTTATTCCCTATGATTTTAAGAATATTAAGTGTTTAGAATTCTGTAAATCAAAATGAAGTAGACCAGATATGTTCTAACACCAGCCGAACAAATTTTATTACCTTTCTCTCATAACAAGCCCAGCTGGAAAATAAGAGAATTATAAAATATTTAATGATAAACTTCATGTGAACCCAGTTTAGTAAGAGATCTTTTTTTTTTTTTTTAGTGAACTATTTTGAAAAGATCCTCATTTTAGTGAGGTAGAGGAACTCTGTTTCATATATTATAAACAAATAAGAAACATTCATTATAAAGACGCTTGTGTTAGATTCAAATGGATATCAGCATTTGGGGTTCATAGGCATGCAAAAGAAATATAAATTTCAGTTCTTTGGCTGACATGATTTGAAATATGTCAGTATGAAATATTCTTGAATGACGCTGTGTTTATTACCTGATCAACAGAATTATGCTCTGTATATGACAAACAAGTGGTTGTCAGTATCAGCTGATTTAAGTTTACCACTTACAGGCCTTTTGTAATTTTGAGTTTCAGTGTATTCAACTAACTAATTCTTATCTCTAACAAGAAAATCAATACCTTTGAAATAATTAGCTTTGGGCTCTTGGGAACCTCTAACCCTGGGCAGGTAGACAGAGGTCTACTTAATGTAATTATAGCCAGAACTACAAGCAGTTTCCTTGCAAAATCAAATCAACTCATCTGTACTATTTTTTAAACTCTGTGCTCTGACTTGTGAAACAATGCCAGGATTGAAAATACCCATTACATTTCCATGCTTTTTATCTGGCTATGAAATTTCGAGATTTGGAAAATATACTGTGAGATGAGCTATGCATTCATTTTCCTGATATAGCATGAGAAAAATAACTCCCACATACCTTTATCTACCCAAATGACAGCCAATCTCAAAAAAGTTTAAATACTCCAAGCACTTGAAAATATTCCATAAGGTAAAGCCAAAATTTCTGAAGTGGATGTTTAAAAAACAACAACAAAAATGGCTCTGCAAGTGATTTTTCATCCCACTGCACCCTGTACTTTTACAAAATTAAAATTCAAGATCAGCCACTAAGAACAGACATTTCAAAGAAAATCCTCCGATTGTCCTGGCAGATTTAATCCCTTGATGGCTCCCTATTATTAGCATTGAATTTCAGCAGATGCTGAAAGTTCAGTATTTTATTGCAGTCATCTGTCCTCTGGGTACTTTGTGGTTCACACAGCCAGAGAAGCTGTGTGTCATGTCTATGGTATTTACAGATTTCAATTAGTTTGGGAATCTCTGGGAGGAAAATGATTCTTCCCTTAGAAAGCAGTACGAAGAAAGCATAAATGAATGAATAAATGATGCAGGCACGACAGATAATGGTTCTACCTAATGGACGGAATGTGCTTATGCAAAGAAAAAATCCTTTGCAAATACATTTTTTTCACAGCTGAAGATAAATAGATAATAATGCATTACCATTTATTTTGTAAATCAGAATAAAAGTTAGCATAAAGATGAAGTAAGTCATATTTAGACAGCAAAAACTCCTAAGAAAACAGACAAGTATACTATCAACATAGAATAAAATTTTATGCATGTGAACCAAAATAAGACTATAGCTAGTATATTAATGGACAGCTTCCACATTAAGTTCAGACTATATTTTGGTTGGGGGGATAACTCTGGTATGATTTTCATTCATGATTTTCTACACAAATCTGCATGATTTTCTTTCTGAATCTGATGGTTCAGATTTCCCAGGTCTTCAAATATTTTAGTAACCAAGAAAAATTTTTAGACTCTCAAAGTTTAGTATCAAATTATTGTGGCACACATCTACCTCACAGGTATGTTAAAAAAAATTAAATGAGAACCATGTGAATCACATTTGAAAAACTGTAGATTTTTTATGTAATAAGCATCCCCATAAACCTTGGTATCATAGACAACTAAGTAAGCAGAGTTGAAACAAAGCAAACTGATATTTAATTTGGTTACTAAACTAACTGACCAAATATTTCTTCAACGCCCGTAATGTACCTACCACGGGTATGGTAGCTACATTCTCATCAGCTGCATTCCAGTTAAGAAGGAAAGATGTATATGAAACATCAATGGAAAATATGAAACTATACAGTTATTTACTACTCAGTGCCTATGTTACAAAACTGTAATGGTCAAAGATGAAAATTAAACAGCATGCAGAAGCAGGTGAGGCCATTATTCCCTCACATATTAAATATAGTAATAGAGGATCCTAAAATCCTATAATTTTCCAGCTTATAGTGATACCTTTAGCAGTGTCACAGAAGGAATATGAGGTCGAATCCTCTTTAACTCATGTAAACATAGGATTGAAGTGTCAGTGTAAAGTATTCAAATTACTTTTCATGCCAACCAATGCTTCATTGTTTGACATACTGTATCTTTTTCATTTCCTTCCACCTCCCAAGACTTTATAAGCACAGCTTCTGAAATGAGACCTTGGTGGCTGCTTACAAGCCTTTCACCTAAAATGAGCATTACATTACCATGTACCACAAGAGCAGATGGCAGGATGTCCACCTAGGGCTGCAAAGCACATGGGTCAGTTTATTTGTACTCAGCTGTAGGACCCAGGCAGCTCTTAATGGTGAGAAATCAGAACACAGCCAACCTCCCTACAAACAGAGAGTTTACCTTAGGATCACACGTGAGCAATCTGAATGCTTGATAAACTTGAGATTCCTTTACACCGCCTCCCAAATCTAAGAAGTTGGCTGGCTTCCCACCATTTAGGAAAATGATGTCACAAGTAGCCATGGCCAGTCCTGCACCATTCACTATGAAATGAAAACAGGACAGAAGACAAAGTGAACTTAGCAACAACAAAGGATCCATAAACATTCTCCCTCCCCAGTATCACCAAAAGAGAGCCTTGTTATTCCCAGGCCTATTCCTGCCCTGTTGGGAATTCAGTTCACCCAGGTAAGTGCATACATTTTTAGGACAAAGAATCAGGAAATGTGCATATAAAGAATAAGCAACAAAATATAGAAATGAGAAGGATTTACTGAGATGTTAAATCAATCTAGTAAACAAAAAGAAAGGAAGAGTTTAGGAAATATGCAATTTGGGCTAGTAATAAAGAGCAAATTTTAGGTTCCAGAAAGTCTAAATTTAAGAGAATTCGAAAAGAGAAAAAAGGCCATGCATGAGAAGCTGCTAGGACTTTAAGAAATTTCAATAAAAAGTGGAATTTAACATTTTTTTTCTGAAAATGTACTCCTTTCAATGTGGCATCCCTCTGGGACTGAACCGCAGGATCCCAACTTCAATAGGGCTCCATACTATTTAACATTCAGTGCAACTCTGCACATTTATCTGATGTTATCCAGATAAATTCAGAAAACAAATAAACCAATGACAGCACCTAAGTCAATATCCCTATCCCTTTCTTCCTCTTTAATATAAGAAATGTTTATTAGCAGCGCAATTATGCAAACTAGAACCAAAAAAAGCCAACATCTTTATGGTCTTAAGAAATCAAATAAAGAGGTTTAACATTGAAATTGTTTTCCAGAGCAAAATTTTATTGAAGAATTGCACTTCTTTTGCTTCTTATGTTTAATTATATGGAATTACTTTCCTTGGTCAAAAAAATCTCCTTAACACAGGAGAAACTCTCTAGGTAAAACACTTTATTTTTCTGACCCTTGAATTTTCCAGACAAGTGTATGAACTGTGATTAAATTAATTATGTCTGGACCAACTAATATAAAAATGGCTTATGTAAGATTTTAAAGGAATGTGAAACAAGTTAATTGTAATTTCTGAAAATGCTACTTGGTCAAATCATACATAGTCCGACAGAGTCTACAAAGAATCTGTATTTAATTTGGTCCAAACAACACCATTATATCTTTTCCCTTTCCAAATGCCCACAAATATTGAGAGTGCATTAGCTTATCAGGATCAGAATGATGTGAGTGACCTTGTACATTACAAGTTATTGCTTCAAGACTGGATGTCATTTTCTATTGTACCGAACAGCAGACTATTGAATGAGGTCTCTTCAGTTCTGAATATAATAATACCATTGGCTTAATGAGTAACAAATCTTTTTTATTTTAATTCCATTAAGATGAAGACCTAAGTTTTTAGTGCAATGAGTTGTTTCTAGCAGAAACACAGTCTTATGCAATTAAGTCAGGAGCATATAAATCTCAGCACTATAGGCTGTGGACAATAACTGAAATTGTACTGCCTCTACAGACCTATTCTTATCTTGGATGAATAAGCCATTTTCACAGATTTAGATGAGTATGATGGAATCAATTGTTTTATTAATAAACTGGTGTAATGAATGAAACATTTTGCCATTTGAACTATAAAATCTGAAATGTTAGCAAAATGATTAAAGTTTATGTTCACTTCTCCTTTGTCTGAAAAAGCAATTTTGTTTTAAACACAAATTTCATGATAGTTTCTATCACATTAACCCTGACATGGGTAGTAAAGATTTTGAGATTTACTCAGCAAAGTTTTTTTGTGGGTGCTGGAGATCAAACTCAGGGCCTTGAGCTTGCTAGGCCAGCGCTCTAGAACTGAGCTAAATCCCCAAACCCCTAAGCAAAGTTTGAGATGCATTAAATCTGGTTCTTAATTGGAGTAATTCTATGTACCACAGACATTTGGAAATGTTTGGAGTCTTGTTTTATTTTCAAAACTGGTGGCTGTTAGTAGCATCCAGAGGCCAGAAATTCCGCTAAATATAATGTCTGGGACAGCCACCTATTGCCAAGGATTATCCCACCTGAAATCTCAATAGTACCAGAGTTGAGAAACTGCTTTC
This sequence comes from Hystrix cristata, assembly GCA_004026905.1. Lineage (NCBI taxonomy): Eukaryota > Metazoa > Chordata > Mammalia > Rodentia > Hystricidae > Hystrix > Hystrix cristata. Next base: position 55,202 of record PVJO010001573.1, read on the forward strand.
AACCAGTGACCATTGATAAAAATGAACTACGAGAAGAAAGTCTGGACTATTTTCTAAAACTGTTCATCTACAAAATTCTCGTATGTTTACTTGGTACTGTTAAATAGTATTTCAGTAATTCAGTGTTGATAAATTCTGTAAAAACCCTTTCAATATAAATGCTTACCAAAGCAGGCAATGTTCCCATCCAGTCCTATGTATTTTAGATCATATTTGGCAGCTTCATTTTCAATAGGCTCATTCTCTGACTTGTCATCCATAGCAAATATCTCCTTTTGTCGGAATTCAGCATTGTCATCAAAGTTTATCTTGGCATCAAAGCAGACAACTAAATAAACAAAAAAGGAACATACTCGAATATCTCTTTTAATTAAGTTCTCCAGGGTGGCAGGCACAGGAAAAAGGCCAGATCAAGTCTTTCTCATGCTATAGGCAGGAGAAACTTTTGTGGTTTCCTTGACCTTTGAACTTCAGCATTAGAGAGACAAATATAACATGGTTCCTATTCTCAAGGGATATACGTTCTAGTAAAGACCACAGTAATTTATATCTGTTGGTTTGTGTTCATGAGAATAGCATCAGAAGTCGTCATTACACACATTAAAAGCTACCGACTGGCCTGACTGCATATAATTGTGATTAGCTATTGTTACCATACACCTTATTTTAGTATTTAACTGCTGATTATGGCTTTTCTTTTCTGTCCTTCTGACACTGCGAAGTGAAATTTTATTAGTGTCCTCTTAATATTCCTAAAAGACATAGTGGAAAGAATGCTGGGCTACAATCCATGTTTTTTTTTTTTTTTTAATTCTTAATTAGCTCTGCAATCTTCTTTATTTAAAATGTTTTTAAAATAAAGCTTAATATACTTAATATGTACAACATGTCTTGATATATTTCTGATATACATGTATTTTGGAACCTTCACTATAGTGAGACAAATCAACCTTATCTACCTCCTCAGTTTCCTTTCTCTTCCTTTTCCTTTTTCTTTCTCATCCTCCCTCCCTCCTTCCCTCCAATGAGCAGTTGAAATCTAACCTTTCAGCAATCTTCAGTATGTATTACTAACTCTGTTACCTTGTATAAGAAAAAAAAAAGAAACCTAGATTGTCAGTGAGCTTTTTAAAAAAATTTTAAAACAATGAGAATAACAATCCCCTGTCTATTAATTTACATGATTAGGGATTTGCTAAAATTAGAGCCAGTCTCATTTTGTGCAGATCTAGCTTATGATTCCTTTGATTCAAATTACAAAATACTAAGAGACCAAGAATGGTTGTTTCAATGCCAAGGCACCAGGCACCATCAGCATGCTGGTGGGACTTGTCCCATTTACTGAAGGAGCCCCAGATCCAGCAAAACCCATTCCGTGACAGGGATGGATGACAGGCCGCCATACTGGACTTAAAGGAGTTCATCTACAGGAAAGGACACCAAGAGAGAGTGCTTATGCTGGCATCTGGGTTCCAGTTCATCTTACTGTCTCCCTTAAAACAGAAACTGGTCTCTGTGATGCCGTGCCATCATGGCGTTCCTTTATTTAACTTGAGATATTCATGGACAAGCATTTTGGACCAAGATTTACCAAGGTTATCCCTTCTACTCCAGCAGTGTTGACAGGTACCAAACTCTAGAAACAGTAACAATCACCTTAGATTAACCGTTCACTGAAAAGTAATGGCCATAATCTGCTAATTCTACTTGCTTTCTAGAAAAAGAAAATATTGTTTCATTATGGCATCCTGTCTAGGTAAGGCGTTCTCTAAACTTTTCCCTAAGAAAGCATTCAAACATTTTGCTATAAATCTACATAGAACTACATACTAACATCTAAGAACACTTGGCATAAATATAAATCCAGACCATAAATTATTTTTAAACACTCACTGACTGACAAGAGAGAATCTTATATGTAAGTTAATATTAGCTTGAGTCTTTAGTCTTGTCACAAAATGCCCAACCACTCTGTCTACATGCTGTGAATACATGGAGTGAATAAGAAATTACTTTATAGAACACTGAAATCATAATGATGGAATCCTACAATTATCAAAGGAATTGGCCAGTGTTCTCTGCTCGCTACAATGGCATTTTCTCAGTAGTTAATGACCGGTATAATAATCAAGAGAAAAGCAACTTCATTCTTGGCTTTCCACTAGGTTTATAAATACATTCTAATTAATTTATTAGTAATTTTAGCTCCTCCATTACTCACTGGCAAGAGCACTTGTAACTGACACCTTGAAAATGAATGGGCAAAGACTATCAAATTGACTTTCTAAGTGAAGAGTTTCAAATAAAAGAATTGTTGGTCAAGATCAATAAGTCAGTAAATCAAAATAGTTCCAAGCTAATCTTTGCCCCTTACAAAGACTACAGTTATAAGTTGCTTGAGAGAGGATAATTAATGGATGTGTATGCAAAGTTCAGAAAGTGGCCTCTACTAAATACTTGCAAAGCCAGATTTTCAAAAGACGCTTTCCTGCAATAAGACATATATGCCAAAAACAGAAATGAGTACACTATTTGGTGACCACCTTGGGAGAACCTGACAGTTAACCCAGAGTTTGAAGAGGGTGACTGTGGGATAAAGGGTATGTGTATTTACAACGGTTCCTTGCCAAATCTTCCTTCTCTGTAGAGAAAATTGAAAAACATAGTTAGGTCAATGTATATACCTCTAAAGGCTTTGGGAAAATAAGGATATTGCATAAATGTGAAGTTACGGAAGGAGGCTCCAGAGTTAAGAAAAGTAGTCCAAAACAAACTGCCATCTTTAAGACCTCAATTTCTTTTGAGAGGAAGAAGAAAAAGCACTTTAAGGATATTAGGGATTCTCTTAGATGAATATTGAAATAGTTACTTAATACTTCAATCCGTGATATTGCAATTTATAATAAAAACATGTATTTTGTTCTTCATATTTAACATTTGAGATAGAGATCCTAAAACCTGACATTTCCTGAGCAATAGGAGTACAAGGTGGATCTTCTGCTCTAATATTTGGTCTTTGATTGTGATTTCTGACACAGAACTACTAACCCCTTGGAATTTCTTGCGAGACAGGAGAATCTTTTGCTCTGATGAAGTGACAGTTGGTGGGCGCCTGAATGAGGCCTGGTCAGCTGACAGAAAAAGTAATGGTCAGAAGCTTACAACCCCTGTCCTCCAGGAAGGGAGAGGAGCTGGAGAATGAGTGAACAATGGATAATTTCTATGGAGAAGCCTCCATCAAAATCCCTGAACTGCAGGGTTCAAACAACTCCCAAGATACGGAACACATAGAGGTGCTGGGAGGCTGGCTTGCCTGGACAGGGTACAGAAGTCCCTCATCCCTTCTCATATACCTCATTTGGCCATTCATTTATATCCTGTAAAGGAGATTTTGTAGTACGTGGTGATATTAAGTAGTGTTTCCCTGAGTTCTAGCAAATGATAAAGAAGGAGGTTTTGAGAACTTCCAATTTGTAAGCAGTTGGTTAGAAGTAACAGAGACTTAGGGCATTCTTGTAGGACTGAGCCCTCAACAGGTGGGATCTGATTCTAATTATAGGAAGTGTAAGAATTGAACTGAATCACAGGACACCCAGCTATTTACAGAGAATCGATCAGTGAGGGAAAACCTCACACAACTAGTCACAAGAATGTTGTGCTGAGTACAATATGAGAAAACACCTTCTTTCCTTTTTCCTATTACACATAATTCAGGAAGGCTTTCCTGCCTTACTGCTGCAGTCTATAATGCTGCATTGCCCTTCCTTGAATTTGACCACTTAATGTGGATTCTGGCATCAAAACATCTGGGTATAAATTACAGTTCTGGCACTTCCTAGCCAGCTATCCTTGGCATGTAACTTCTCTTAAACCCAGTGACTTGTCTACAAATTGGGGGTCGGAGTACTTTCTACCATATGATGTTGGTAGAATGACAGACTGTTTGCAAAGCACTCAGCCACAAAGACACCAAGGACTCACAGGTTATTACTATTACCATAACCATTCTGTTGCAGACATGTGCTTGTTCATACTTAAAGCTGTCCATTATTACAGCTCAATCTGTGAAACTCTCTATCACTGAAAATTACCTGTGGTTTCTCTCATTTCCTTAATAATCCTAGACTTTGTTTAGACTACATGAGTGTCTATAGGAGTTTTCATAAATACACATTTATCTATGGTATTCAATAAAGCCATTTTCTGAATAGATAAGAATTGTCCCAAGAGAAGAATGTTAATGGCTGCCATTTTCAAAAATCATAATTGACAGAAAAGGGAATATTTGGCTATAGAATGAGTTAAAACAAAGGTCTCTGGTTATATTACACATCACACTTTTGCATAAGGCCAGGCTGACTAAAGACTGGCACAAAAAAGCCACACAGGAAAATCTAAGCCAAGGGTAGAAAGTATGTCCCTCAGGCCAGCTTGTCATCTATTCTTGTACTTACAGTTTTACTTATTTATAGCCATGTTTGGATTGGGGATTTAGCACAGTGGTTAGAGTGCTTGCCTAGCAAGTACAAGGCCCTGAGTTCAATCCCCGGCACCAAAAAAAAAAAAAATGTAGCCACGTTCATGTTTACACATCAGCTGCGCTGTCTGCCCAAGACAACACGAGGCGTAAGTAACTGCAATAGAGTCTGTAAGGCCTAAGCCCCTAAAACATTCATTAACTGGCCCCTTACATAAAACCTTTGCCGACACTTGCTAAGTCACAATTGTCACCACCTTTTTATCCTGTTTTAACCAACTGAAAGTTAAAATAATCACAGATATTATATTTCTTATATGGAAGGAGATACTTAGAAAAAGTGTATTTCCTTAATATGAAACCAAACACATGTAGGAAACAAAATAAAAGCTACACAAAAGAGCAGGTAATCTTTGACTATTGACTTTAATTTCCCCCTTTAACACCCTTCCAGTGCGCTTCCAGAACTTATGTGTTAAAAACAGATTGATGTCTATGTCAACAGCAGAACAATAAAATAAACTTGCTTGATCAAACTTCAGTTTTTCATTTAATAAAACAACTATGCTAAAATATGTATTTTTGGAGGTGCTGAGTTTGGTTCAGACAGTAAGATTTTTAATGTTACATTAATAAAACCTCAATTCTATAAAAAATTCATCTTGAACAAGGGCCATTCTGTACACAAAGTGGGAGAAAACACATACCTATTAATATTTATAAAACAATTTTCACCATCAAAAGCACATTGTTACATGCTTGATAGATTATACAAATGAATTTTCCTTCTGAACAAATATCAAAGAAAGCTATGGCACGTATATTCATAGAGTGTTTTGTTGTTTTGTTTAGTGGTGTGAGATTCTGCAAACTGCTAATTCAACCACCTCGATGCAGAACATGACTGGCAGTTAGAGGCCTCTGACCCAAGAGTTTTAACAGAAGAATGTACCAGAGAGTTGAACAAAAGAAAAATATATTTCAGAGAGGAGACTCACACAAAAAAGAAACATAAAAACAGCAGGAAATAAGAGTGTCATAATTAGTTTGAAAAATAATCTGTCTTCAAGCAAGGTTCTGCATTTGATTTGTGATAAATAACCATAATGTGCTACCAAAACATGCCTTGCCAAGACGGCCCTAAAATGCTGATACTTTAAAATTAGTCCCACTTTCCATTAAATACTGATGTTCCAAAAGTTGTATACTTTTTAAAAGTTTTCCTGAGTTGCTAGGCAAAGAAAAACTAGCCATGAGACAGGAACAGGGTTGGGGGAGGTAGAGATCTGAAAATGTTCTTGAAAATACAGTCTTAGGTACAAAGAGAGAAACAGAGAAACACCCACCAACAACATGGGCACTTACTAACATGAAGCAACAGGGTTGTTATTTAGAGAAATCAATCTGAAAAAGGAAAGGAATTTGATGTGCCAGTTAGCTTTGGATCACTGAGGCTTAATTCAAAAGGAATCCTGGCTACACAGTTACAGCTGCAAATTGGGTCTCATTTCTCTAGCTCAATGAATGGATCTGAGCTCCAGTGATGAAGATGCCTTACGGCAGGAAGTCTTAATCCCCGGACTATGGACAGGTTGTGTAAGATCACTCCCTGTTGTCAAGGACTATGCTGTGCACTGTAGCATGTTTAACAGCCTCTCTGGCCTCTACTCACTGGGTGCCAATAGCCTGACCCCCACGTTGTGACAACTAAAAATGCCTTCAGGTTGCCAAATTTCCCTGGCAGACAAAATCCTTGTTCTCTAAGAACTGCCTGCTTTAAAGATTCCCCAGGAAGGAGTATGTGTTCAAGCAGAGTTGGCTGACAGTAGGAAGAAATAAAATACGTATGTAAAATCCCACAGTGGCTTGCAAAATGAATGAACGAAGGAATGCACGGATAGGTAGGTAGTCAAAAAAATCTACAAGGATAAAACATTGTGTCTCACTTGGCCACAGGTGTAATGAATTAATTTGTCCATTTTAGTTGGACAAGCAAGGAAAACACAGCTAAGTTCCCTTTGCTTATTCACCTCATGTTTTACTTGCATTTCAGTAAAGGCTGGGTTATCCTAGTAGTCATGTTTTGGTGTGGGGCCCATTATTCCACTGGGTGACAGTATCTCTCCTCTATACCATGTAGTCCTTGCTCAGCAATGGCTTAGGCATGAACATGGTACTCAAGCAGGGCAGATAAAAACAGTGTGAAGAGGTTTCTATGTAAGCACTAGGACTCATCTGTACTCCCAACTGCAAGAGCACGGCTGAGGAAGGTCAACCAGTAGCAGGCTGGGAAAGGAGACCAGAGACTCCTTGCTGTGTTCAGGCCTACAGCCAGTCCACAGCCAGGTTTCTCTGTTTTATAAGTAAAACAAGTACCTTACCCCACCTCCAAGGACTTCAAAACAAAAACTAAGCAGAAGGTAGTAGGTGTCTGTCACTATAATCCTAGCTATGAGTTACTACTTTACTGTTAATAGTGTCAAATTATATTCTTTAAGTCACATCACTCCATAGACTTCTACAGTTCTTTCTCCATGTCAAATATTCCCCAAGGGTGACTTGGCAGCTTAGATGTCATCAAGGTCATTGCACTTCATTCAACTGAGTGTTCTGGAAATACATGACCAAATGCTGGACTTTTAAAAAATGTTCCTCATTGAAATGGAAGACTGAAAAAATTCTCCTACAAAGAGGAGGTGCAATGAAAAGCTTTTAAGTAAAAAATGTTTGGCATGATGCCGAGCTACATATACTTCTAAATTATAGGAATGATTATTAAAGTTTCAATATGGAAATTTTAATGCAAAATGGTTTGCTATTGATGATCTAAAGGGAAATAATTTAAATATTCAGATTATAAATATTAAGATTATCAATAGTTCTATGATATAAATGACTATTTTATAGAGTCCTAAATAAAGAATTCCTTTAGGGGTCTGTGACAATGATGAAGATCAATTTGTACATTTGTACATTAATCACCATTTCCTAATTGGATTTAATTTGACTACTGCTCATTAGAGTCATAAACCAACACACTCATTTAACTGTGATTATAATTCAATAGCTGAACTTTTATGGTACAATGAACAAATTAATAGCTAAAGATAATTCTGCTCTTAAAAATATCATGTTAGACTTCTGTTTTAATGAACTGTATATAGAGAATGTGCTCTATGATGATTTCTTCAAAAAAAAAAAACCCTCAAGAATTATCCTTTCTCTTGGTAATTAAAAAGCAAACTTCAAAATGTATGAGATTTTTAAGCACCTTCCAAGAAAAGGTTCCTTCACCCTGTTCCTAGATGCCAGACCACACCTTGTGACTGCTTACTTTCCAAAAGGGTTGAATAAAAATAGTATTGCAGTCTGATTTTTAACCCACTCCTTAGCTGATTTTCCTTTTACTTTAAAATATGTAATAGCCAGCCTACACATGCATACTAGCTTGAAAAGTAATACGTGACCTTTAAGAACACTCGTATTGAACTTCTCTTTCATTTCTTGATTTAATTATCAGCCACTAAACTAAATGCAGTATGAATTTTGACTGGTATTTTCAAACTGGAGAATACTGATGGGTGACTCTGAAGAAAGGAAAAAGCAGGAAAGAAGGCAAGTTGCTTTAGGTCAGTCTCACATATCAGAACCAACCAGACTCAGAGAGAGACGGACTCACAGCTAGGTCCCGTATCTTGCTGCCTGTACAGGAGTCACACTAAAACTTCAATCCTCTATAAAACAGGGACAATGATTCCTAACTTTGTGGGCATACAGTCAACAATTTTAAAAAGGTATATGAAAGTTTATTATAGTTCTTCACATGAATTCAAAAAACAGTTTGTACTTCTTCCTTTCTTCTCCATATAAAATACTGATAATTTTACAGGCACATTACTTTCTTAAAATATTTCTTAATATAGGCAGTTTGCATATGAATGACCTAGCACAGATTTTTATCTGGTGGTCAACTGTGTAAACTATACAATATTCGATTATTTTCAATGGCTTCCTAAGCATGAACTTTTGCTGATCCTAATGTGGATTATGATAAGAGGGATTCAATTTTATGGTACTAGTGTTTTTTTGTGTCAGACATTTAATGTTTATACATATGCCAGTTCATTTTATTTTCACAAGCACTCTATGACACAGGTGTCATTTTTACCAATTTTATTAAAACAATTTTTTAAAAAATCTGAGCTTTAGGCAGGCTAAGTGCAGAGGTCATAGTCCGAACATGACAGTTTCAGAACTTGTACCCTGCCCTGTCTGGGTTCTAAAATGGTATTTTAGCTTTTCAGAGTCCAACTATAGAATCTCCATTAAGGAAAAATACTGTATATCCACTTTGGCCTACAATCCAGTATGTCTGCACACATTCACCCACTTACCAATTCAATGGCAAATTCCAATTTCTCGGCTGCTTACAACATGCTAGGTAAGGATGAAGTGCATTTAAAAAGAAAACACTCACAGAACTTACATCCTGGTATCACTATACTACCCACTTCCTATCTACTCCCCACAACTGTCCACCTCCAAAACATTCTTAAGCTTTTATCATTAAACGAATAAGAACTTACTAAATATAAGCTGTATGCAAGACATAGCCTAATGGTGGTTAGTGCTGAGATATAAAACAGTTATTTATATTCATCAAGTACTTGCTGGAAAGGGAAAAAACTTCCCCACAAAAATGCCACCTCCTTCTATCTGAAGCAGAAACTCCTAACCAAGTGAGGAGAAAACATTCAACTCTAAGGCAATAAGGGTTTTAGGAAGATGATGTAAGCCAAATGTAGTAAAGAAGGTGAAGTCATACATAGATTTTAGGCAAATTAAAAAGCTTCAGAAAGTTCTGGTTCCATAAAATCAGGTGTACTCATTATAACTAAGTGCAGTCCACACCCCAAATTTTGTATTATATGCAGCAGCAATAGGCCTGAAAAAAAATAAGACTCTATACATGTACCTGAGTGCACGCATGTGCGTGTGTGCGTGTGTGTGTGTGTGTATGTGTGCGCGCGCGCTAGCGTGTGTATGAAGGGTGGGGTGGATGGATGTTTCAACATAAAACAAGAACTAACTTGAGGCCTGGCATTTGGCTGCAAACAAATCCAAGTGCTAAAATGTTCAACTGCCATCATGGGAGCATTTGAAACTACAGCAGAAATTAATGCAAAGCTGCTGCTATAGTGTTTTGTGCAATTTAATTTATAGTTTGCATAAATAATTATATATTCATTCCACCCATTTCTCCCTCTCTCTCCTCTCCCACCTCTTCCTCTCTACACCCCTCCTTTCCTCCCTCTCTCCCTCATTCTCCCTCCCACCTCTTACCTTGTCCTTCTGAAGTCTCACCAAAGGGATTCACTTCCACCTGAGTAGCATCAATTTTCAGAAAGAGATTATACAGCTTCTTAATTTGATCTGCAGCCTAAATGTGATCAAGTGAAATAGAATTACACTAAAGCAGTAAAAGAAAATTTATTTTGCTCAATTAATGAAACCTTAAAAATAGCAAATTGTGTCTTTATTTTCAGTTAGGTTTTCTGAAGGGAAAAACAGAAAGGCATAATTATTTTAATTTCCAGTGCTATTCATTAGAAGGAATTGCTCAACTTTCCTCCAGACACCAGAAGAGACCATTATCAAGAAAACAAAATATTTTCAGTACCGTCTAAAAATGTTATTAATCTTTTTATAAATTATCAAGTCCCTATTAGCCAAGTTAGACTGCAATACAAGCTACAATCATTAATACAAACAAGGTCCATTTAAGTAAAAGGTAAACATGATTTTGAGAGATTATAATGACTAGGTTTTCCTATTATGCTGGAATAAAATGGTTATTATATTCATCAATCCAAACCCATAATCTGCAAGGCAAAACAATTACTGTGTGTCTAATGGAAACTTGCAAGACAGAAAGAGGAAAGTCTTAAACAGTACAGCTCTACAATAGTACAGTTTACACTGAAAACAGCTTTGTCCCAAAGGCATAAATCACAAAGGGCAAGATCATTCAAGGTTTCCCTAATATGGCAAGACTTCATTTTTCTCAGCCTGCTTAAAATTCACTCATTCATTCTTTCCAACCAATACTTACTCACTGCCTGTGTCAGAACAGGGGAATATAGCATGGACTGTGGTTTGGGATGACCACCTGAGTGAGTCAGGATACCACCTGGAAAGTTCACACTTAGAGTGGATAGGACAAGACTGTACCACTGTGGCTAAATAGTGGGTAGAGCCTGACTCTTGGCTTCAATCTATTTCCCAGCCCTGGTTTTCCTACTGCCACTCTTTGCTCATTTTGTGCCAGCCCTAGACTCCTCCACCAGATCCATTTAGGCCCTGCTCTGTATGCCTGGAATCTGCTCTGTATGCCAGGAATCTGACTTACAGGCTGAGTTTACATGGTGGCTGGGTCAGCGGGCTGCCAGTTCAGTTCAGCCAAGTGGAAGCAGTAGTGAGAGACGGGAGGAGGGAGGGAAAAGCCAAGGTATTTCTACTCTGCTCTTTCTGCCTTCCCCCCTCCAGCTACAGCTCTACCTAGAGGCACCCCCTCTCCCACCCCGACCCTGGTCTCTGGGTTCAGTTTCCCAAGGCTCAGTCACACAGCTGACCCTCTTTCTAGAGCACACGGACAATAATCATTCCTTGTTGCTGTTTAGCTCTAACCCTGTTTGTGCCTGGAAGCCCCACAGCTTTTGCAATACCTGTGTAACAGATTCCCTAAGATAAATCCCAAATGGGGTCAGTACTGGAAGCAGTTCCAGACTTGACAAAAGAACATCTGTAAATTTCCTTCAAGTTATTTTAATGCATTTCTTGTCTATTTGTAAATATACTTAAATCCTAATTTGAAATCCAGTATATAAACAAATATCACTAATCAGCAAGTCTAAGCATTTAATATTAATTTTTATGGCTAGATAACACATGGTATAAAACTCCCTAAGTATACAAGGGTTTCCTGTGAAAGTACCCTGCCCCCCTTGGCTCCTCAGTATCCCACAGCAGTGATCTTACCAATGTGTGCTTCATCGGAGAGGTATTCTATGCACATGCAAGTATGCATATTTTTCGTTTAAAAAAAAACTTGATTCTATACCTTATTTCTTCACTTAATAAATTTTAGATACCTTTCACTGGCAACATAAGTACACTGCTCTAATTCTTTAAAGTGTCTGCATTGTATCTTATCATATGGACATGCCATAATTTTAACTGTGACTTAAGTAATGGCCACTTGGATTGTTTCTAATCGTTTGATATTATTTAAAATGCTGCCTTATATCGATAGGTATATCATACACGTGATCCTATATGTAGGATAAATTACCCAGAGTAGAGCAAAAAAGGGTTAAAGTATTTTAAGTATCAAAAGAGACCATGGAATGCTCTTAGTAGAAGCCGTCCCTAATTTCCACTCCCACAAACCAAAATCAGAGACTTTTTCCACTCAGAACCATCAGCCATCTGGATGCCAGAGAGTGTGGTCAATGGAAAAAAGTATCTCATGCAGAGTGTGGATTTGAATGTCTTTCATTAAGAATGAGTGTGAGCATTGTTCCAGGTACTTAAAACACATTTGTATTTCTTTTTCTATGAACTTTGTCCATTTTCCTACTAAAATTTTGGTCTTTTTCTTATTAATTTAAAGGAAGTGTTTTTATGTGTAGGAATTTTGCTCCTTATATCACATAAATTGCAAATATTTTTTCCCTTTTCACATTAACCTTTCAACCATGCTCTTGTAACTTTTGCCACATGGAAATTTGGTAAGAATCATGTCAGTCTTTTTTTCTCTGGCTCTGTGGTTTTTGGTCTTCCGTTAAACTTTCAAAAGGCCAATCTCATTCTGAAAAGTTTTTTTTTTAATTATTTGATTATTTTAAAAAATTTAAACAAGAACTGCAATAAAATACAAAGCCAATCAAAAACGCATGGTTGAATTTTTTTTTGTTTTGTTTGAGGTGGGATCTTGTTTCGCTGCCCAGGCCAGTCTTGAACTGCTGGTCTCAAGCAATACTCCCAACGCAGCCTACCGAGTGGCTGAGACTACAGGTGAGCGCCACCACGGCCAGCATTTGGGAGTTTCCAGTTATCACCATGAGCCTGCAGGGCAGCTGCAGGAAGGGGCAGCCTGCCTTCCCTGACACTGTGGCTTCCACGGTACTTCCACGGCCCTAGCACAGAGTCAGCACTTAATAAAAACTTGGTGAACTGATGATTAATGTTATTAAAATAATACAGGAAAACTACATAACAAGAATAACATTGGGTACATAAATATATCAGATCTTATCCCAGCCACTTCAAAAGCATCGTTTTGAAAAAGTGTGGCAAAATACAGAACATAAACTTCACCATCACGGACATCCTCAAATGTCCATACAGTTGACAGTTGTCAGGTATATTTGCAGTGTGGTGCAACTTCTCTACAGAACTTGTCCTCTACCCAAACTGAAACACTATACCTGGGGGGTAATGCTATGGCTTGAATGTGGTTCAGTCTTGCAGACACTCATGGCACTCAAGAAGCTTAATTTAATCTGACTGGTTAAAGTCCTCAGAATGGGGCACACATTATCAAATACTAGTAGCTTTATAAGAGGGAGAGAGACCAGAACACATACCTGCTCCCCACCTCTTGCCATTGCCAGACTCTGTCAGCAAGAAGGCCACCACCAGATGAGATCCCTATACCCTGGACCAGCACCATGAGCCAATACAAACCTCTTCTCTTTATAAAGTTACCAAACTTCAGGCATTTCATTATAGTAACACAAAATGGACTGAATCAGCCGTTAAAAGTAACTCCCCATCCCTTCTCCTCCTAGTCCTGACAACCACCCTTCTACTTTCTGCCCCTATGATCTGGACCCTCCTAGGCACCTCACATATGTGAAATCATACTGTATTTGCCTTTTAGTGACCAGATTATTTCATTTATCATAATGTCCTCAAGGTTCCATTTTGCTGAACCATGTGTCAAAATCTTCCTTTTCCAGAACATTAAGGCCAGCCACTGTAATCACACATTAGCACAGTAATTGGGGAAGGATGTCTGGCTGTTTTAATTTTTACTGCTGTGCAAAGATAATTATGTGCAAACATTTTGTGAGCAGGGCCGAAGCATGATTAGCTCTGTACTGTAAGATCTACAAAGGGTCTCCCTTATAAGATGTCTTATTCTTATGTCTTAAACCTAAATGGTTTTAAGGTCTTAGGAGGCAAAATGTTTGTGTCTGTTTGAGCAAGTGTAACAATTGGGAATGGTAGGGTATGTGGCAGGCTGAGATTAGCTTCCCACTTTCTTTTTTTTTATTATTTTATTTTAATGGCACATTTTAGATATACATCATGATAACATTCATCATAGGGAGTTTGTACCTGTACATGACACATCTTGCTGCTTTTTTCCCATTCCCCTCCCCTCCCTTCAACTCTTCCTCCCTCCTTATTTACAAAAGCTGTTTCCATTTTTTACCTTCTGTTCTTTTTTCTCGTCCCTCTGTTCCTGTTTTCTTTTTTTTTTTTTTTAGTTTTTCTCTTCTATTTTTTATTTATTTTTAATGGTACATTGTAGATGTCCATAGCGATAGCATTCATCATAAGGGATTTGTACCTGTACATGATATATTTTGTGTGTCCAAATGCTAAAAATAAATTATACATAGATGAAAGAAAACATTCTGCTGGCCAACTAGCAGTCCATTATTTACTACTACGAGCTCCTTTCTCAGTTTGTAACCACTATATATAAAAAAAAATTTCTACAAGTTCACGTTATTTCAGGTTGTCTGTCAGGCAATATAAAATTTAAATCTCTAAAATCAAATATGTGAGGAGTGTGTATGTGTATGAAACTTGGACAAATTAAAAATTTCAAAAATTGTTTGACAAGTTAATAGATTTCAAATCACTTTCTATTACATTTTGGAAAGCATTATCACTCACATACAGCTCTCAAAGGCAGCCAGATGTACAAACCATTCCCAAGGTGTAAGGGATCGTATATTTTTCATAGGCCCAAATCCTAGAGGCACATGTTGACAATTCATAGAAACTATGTTTTGAGACATACTATATAGTAGTTCCATCTTATTTTTGGGTTCACTTTCTATGGCTTCAGTACTCCAGGTCAACCCTAATCTGAAAATACAGTCTAGAATACCAAGATATCTTAAAAGGAAGAGAGATCATATTCACAAAACATTATTATAGTACATTGTTATAATTTATCTGTTGTGTTAATTGTTGTATTATTAATTACTATATGCAATCTATATATTAAACTTTATAATAGGTACGTCTGCATAGGAAAACCCATGGTAGATACAGGGTTTAGTACCTTTCCTCAGTTTCAGGCCCTGACTGATGGTCTTGGTATATACCCTCCTGGATAAAGGGGGACTGCTCTAGATGATAATTAAGAGACACTTTAAAAACATGTCAATTTTTAGTCATATTAAGCTCTCCAGTGGCTTTCGATTTTTTCAACAAACTTCTCCCAAAACGAATTTTAGTTAGGAGCATATACTTGGTAGTTTTTATGTAAGTTAAAATATCACCTTTATTTTTTGTTAACATTAATAAATCACAGTTCAGAGACAAGAGGCATGAGTCTCAGGAAAAATCTCAAGATAATCATTTCATGTTGTTCATTCATGAGTGAGATGTTTCCAAATGACTAAAGCACATGCTAGATGAAAATTAAATAACTTTCAAAGTCACACTGAATCTAAGGGACTTCTAAAATACCATTTCTTTATGAAAAGATCAGTGATTAATAATCATTTAAATGTTTTCCTTTCTCAGATACCTTCTCTGCTTCTATATCCTGGTTCCTTGGTACATCTAGACGATCCCCATGGCTTGAGCAAGAGATTCTCAGATCTACAACTCCAGCCCCAGCACACAGCCTTCCTTGGGCTTCCATGCCATTCTGCCTTTCTATTATACAAATGCATTTGCATGTCCCTTGAACACCTTCCAACACTCCCATCACTGAAATCTCTCCACCTTTCAATGTCTCTGTCTCCCTCCCTCGCTGACCCTTCCTCCTATATTCTCCGTCATCTGTGAACCCCTGGAGGAAAAGGCCTAGTTCTCATGCCCCTACCCACCCAAGGCTCAACTAGTAAGCAGTGCCCAGCGCTCACTCTAAGCAACTGAGCAAATAAAAATTTAGAGCATTTCAAGGGTGTCAGCAATGGGGGAAAAAAGAGAAAAGTGAATTAATTTCCTTTCTTTTCCTTGATAAAATTAAGTTAAAAAGACAATGACAATGTAGCTACTTAATAACCCTTTCCATACTCCTCTTCCTTCCTTAGGTAACTCATTTAAAACTAAAGTGTTTCAGGCACTGGGAAAACGTGATTATACCATTTAAGAACTATAAATAACTCAATTTCCACTTATGATGTATATAACAGTATTACTGCTTTCTCTAGAATTCCCACTGCATTTACCTCCTGAGCTTTCAAATGATGGGGTCAGCAGATTTTGCCCACTCCAGATTTACTCTTCTGTCACATAAAGCCACCTACTGATAACTCCCTAGGAAACTCTTCAAAGTGGACAGCCTGATGTCTTGTTTTCCATATTTCCACACATGACAAATGTCTCCTGGGCAACTAATGTATATGCCAAGCACTTCGTAAGCTGCTGGCAACATAGCAATGAACAAGATGGACAAAGTCCCTGCTGTGATGAAGATTAGGATCTAGTGAAGGTGACTACAAATAAATAAAAGAAACACAAAAGTCCAAAGTGATACAGACGAGGTAGGCAGGAGTACACTCTGGAGGTGTTACAGGACAGAGTAGATATGACACAGTGAATATATAGAAAGTGGCTGTCAGTGACCACCAGTCCTACAGGAGAAGACTCTTAAATGTCAAATGAAGCCAGCAGGTGGTTAGTTACCCCATTCTAAGAACTTTCTGACTGCTACAGTATATATATCCAGAAATTTTCCAGTATTTTTCTTTTAAAGGATCACTTCCCTTCCCTGGCATCTCTTTTGCAGCTGTCCACTGAATGCTACCCTTTCTTCTCCTCCTAAGGTTTAGTCCCAGAAGATCCTAGCCCCTTCAGGAATCTAGGATTTTCTGCTTTTCAAGAGAATGTATACTACCATTTTCAAACAAGTGCTGTCCCCTCCCTTCATCTAAACTACACATATATAAATATATAAATAAATAAATAAATAAATAAATATATATATATATATATATATATATATAGTTTAAAGCCTGATTCCACTTTAATACTTTTTGCTTACTGTCATCATTAAAGTATTAGAGATAGTCGATCAAAAAAAAAAGTAAAAAAAGTGCAAAATGTATTGTTTTATAGGAACACTGCTGCTCAACTAAATTAAAGGGGAGTCAGTCAGTGCTCGTATCTGCAGGTTTTGCATGCACAGATTCAACTAACCATAGACAGAAAAGATTATTAAAAACAAATTGTGCCTGTACTGAATATATACAGACTTTTTTGTCATTACTCTCTAAACAATACAACAATTCCCACAGTATTTATGTTGTATGGGGTATTATAAGCACTCCAGACATGATTTAAAGTATATGGGAAGCTGTGAATAGGTTATATACGAATCCTATGCCATTTTATATGAAGGATTTGAATATGGATGACAGGGTGGTATCCCCAGGGGTTCCTGGAAACAATTCTTTACGAATACTGAGAGATAACTGTACTCAGGAACCACTGTAGAGCCCCAAGCCAACGAACATATACACTACATACAACCCAAAAGTGGCCCCTCTGAGTAATGGAGGAGGGAAAATAGCTGCTAAGTCCTTTGAAACTGACTTTGCTGTGGGACACAAATGCCCGCCTATGTGGACATACCATCGAGCACACGGTCTGGAACAAAGGCAAGGCAGTGCTAGCATGCTCATGACAGGTCTTGTTCCTCAATAACTCGGAAGACACTGTTTCTGTCTGTGAAGCCAAGGGATGTTGCTATTAAATTTGGCATAGTTTGAGCTGTGCTCAGTGAAACATTACCTTCAAGACATTAATATTTATCTTAAGTATCAATCAGCAATGAGCAATTAGGTAAGGAGTATATTATTAATGAAAACAATAAAATAATAACTGATCTGTTCTTTTCTCCACCTGTTCTTTCCCCATTCCTTTCCTTTTCTTTCTTTCAAGCACTCTACCTCTGCACCTACCACCTCTCTAGCCCAATAACTTATCTTTTTGGAGCACTGTAATGAGCACTTTCACACACTATTATACTCAATCCCCACGATACAGCCCTTAGGTAGAGGTAACCATCCCCATCCTACAGATTCTAAAACTCAAATTTGGATGGATTAAATCACATAGGTGCCAGGTGGCAGCATCAACAATGCTACAGAAAAAATAAAATGATCACCTATTCATCATAAAGTATAGACTCACATGCAAAACACAGCCGTGCACTTACACATACATCTTATGAACATTCTCTTTTGAAACACCAGGAAATATTTTTCTTCATCATCACAAAACTATAAAACAATAATCCTGTTCCTGGTAATCACAACATCAGAAGCAATAAAGCAAGTTTTCAAGTGTTTTCTGAAAAAAGTCAGACACACTCCTGCAATGGCTTATATACCTGGTTTTTCAAAGGCCCAAGGAAGCCCAGATTTTCTGCCATCCGCTGAGCTTGGCTGTCCTTTATCCCTTCGAAAATGTCAATTTGCTCCTAGTAAAAATAAATCAAATGAACAAAATTCATATAGCCAAGTGAGAAGATTTACAACCTCAAAAAGAAAATGCTTAGCATTTATTTGCAAATGAGTAATTAAACTGTGGCACCTTTCCAGAGATCTCTGAACAGGGCTACTGCAGCTGCCTATAGGGTATGTTTTAATTAGCAGACCATCGATGAAACAGCCCTTCCAAAAACTATATAATTCTTCAAGGTGGCATGCTGACAACATGATCTGATGCCAGTTTTCACTTTTAATTACTATACAGATGGCACTGATGAATATTTAGTCAGTTAATTTTTATGACATCTTTTGGAAGCCACCCAAAGAAGGTTTTTCTGCCTAATATTGCTGTTAAGTTTAGAGTTGTCATACATAGGTTAAATATTATCCTATGATTTAAACACTGTACTGATGATGAATATTACTGATAATACCTTAGCTTTACAAAGTGCCATTCTCAAAATTCTTAGTGCTACTTATATACGTTATTTCATATATTCTTTTAGCAAATGGAATTGTTTCAGACAATGATAATTTTGAAAACAGCTAGATATTATTGATAAGCATATGGTAGTCTCAAATTTCCAAAGTAGTGATCTTATGTATGTAACACTTGTGATAATATTTTAAAACCAATGACTAATGTATATTACCTAGACAAAGAGATTCAGGAGAATAAATAACCCCTTTTCAAAAGGAAACGAAATCATTTTCTAAAAGAAACAATAAATGTTTCTGTTGGAAATTATAATGTAATTTTGATATTTAGAACCCAGATTAAAAACTGAAATTATAGTTCTACTACAGATTTTATATTTCTTTCTTACATAGTTAAGATAGGGTAAGAATTTTATACATATCATTTCATTTAATCCTCACATTTCTGCAGGACAGAATTTACACTGTTTTCATTTTTCCAATTTAGAAAATGAGGTTTAGAGTCAGTAAGAAACTTACAAACTAGTCAAACTTGACCACACAGCTCTTTGACTAAAACCTGTCTGATAAGCAGGACAAGATCTCAAGGATTAAAACAAACTGCAGAATCTGGATCTTGAAAAGATTCTACTTTACTCAAGACAGTCCCAAGTTCATATGCTGCCTCCTCAGAATTTGTGAACCATACAGGAAGTTAAACAAGGCAGAGTTAACCCAGAGGAAAAGGAAACATCACAGTGCCCTCCCAGTGATTAATTCCTGGGGCAGGCTGGATGAAGAGGAATGACAGAGGAGGAAGAAGAGAGGATAGAAAAGAGAAGGAAAGGAGGGAAAGAGCAAAGAAAAAAGCCCTTGAATATTAATACTTTGATCCTATCTAATTTTCTATTGGATATCCAGCAAGAAAAAGGATCAACATCTACTTTAAATTTCAGAAGGAAATGTATTGCTCCCACGCTTACACTCCACATAAGAGTTTAACGGCTTCTACAATAACAGTCCATTAAAAACAGCACAGCCAGATACTTAAGCATACCTTAAAAATAAGTTCTGGATTTGAAGCAGCCACCTCTTCAATGTCAATGCCGCCCTGGGGGCTGCCCACCAGCACGGGGCCATTGAAGGCCCGGTCCAACAGAATGGCTAAGTAGGTTTCTCTGGAGATGTCCAGGGCTTCAGCAACCATCACCTACCATATTAGTGTGAAAGTCAAATTAATTCAGCATCGAGCAAATTTCCACTTGGAAATCTACACAAACTCACTACACAAATCAAACAACTTCATTTTCAGCAAGTTAAACTACTGAGTTAGCTCCCAGAGCCTTAAAGTTTCTCCTTCCATGGTGTGCAATGCCCATTTTCACCTTCTAAATTGACCCTGATAACTTGTTCAAGTGACAAGTATTTGGTTTGCTGCAAGGAACATCCCCACTTTAATCTTTTTTTTCCTTCCCCGAGAAACTGTGGATTAAGAAAAACTCCAGGGAAGCAGCTGTTATTTTAATTTGACATATTAACATGACATATATATCACTACACTGACTTTTCTCTGATTTCACTGGAAAACTATATTTGATTGCTAAAGAAGGGTTCTTTTACAGAATATCAGTTGTTTCATGTTTGTATACTTCTGTCTCTTGGACCATTATATTTTATTTCAGTTCATACTTTTTTTTTAGTTTATAAATATAAGACTTGCTTGTTCAAAAATAATGCAAAGCCTACCAAAAGTGTATAAGCAAAGAAGAGAAAGCAGCCATCTGATGCACGCCCCCCACACCCAGGGAAAACATATACCTTCCTGGCTTCCTCTGGAGAAGGCAGCCATGGGCTAAGATCCTGGTTGGGCAAAAGGCAAGTGGGGTGAAAGAATTCCTTACCCCTTCCCTGCCTCAGTCAAGCACCATCTGTTCTCAATAACTTCAAGAAACACAGTCCCTTCTTTACCTATCTGCAAGCACTACAGGAATAAAATCATCCTACACATGGAAGCACGTTGTACCCAACAGAAACCCTTTTCTTAAAATCTTAACCCTATGACTAGGACATTTTTGTAAGATCTCTTTTTCCCCTATGACTATTCAGCACTTATATGCTAATATTTATTTAACCATGTTCCTACTACCAGCCACTTAAACGAATTTTCATTTTTCTAATATACTACTGCAGTCATTATTTTTTGCATGTATTTTCGCTACACTGCTGAATTTGGTTATTAATTCTAGGAATCTCTTGGGTCTTGTAAGTAATGGCCCATGTCATCAGCAAATAATACTTTGACTTTATCCTTTCCTATATGTATCCCCTTTATTGCCTGATTGCTCTGGCTAATGTTTCGAGGACTGTGTTGAATAGGACTGGTGATAATGGACATCCTTGTCTTGTTCATGATTTTAGAGCTTTCCACTTTTCCCCATTTAATATGATGTTGGCAGTAGGTTGGTCATAAATGGCTTTTATCACATTGAGATAAGGTCCTTACATACCTATTTTCTTCTGGGTTTTTATCAGGAATGGATATTGGATTTTGTGAAAGGTTTTTTCTGAATCTATTAAAAAGATCATGTTTTCCTTGCTTCTATGTGATGAAGTACATTTATTGATTTGCGTATGTTGAACCATCCTTGCATCTCTGTGATGAAGCCTACTTGGTTGTGGTGTATGATCTTTTTGATGATTTGTTGCATATGTTTACCGGTATCTTGTTAAGGATGTTTGCATCTATGTTCATTAGATGGACTGGCCTGTAGTACTCTTTTTGTGGTTGGATCCTTGTCTCATTTAGGGTTCAGGATAGTGCTAGTTTCTGAGAATGATTTTGGAAGTACTCCTTGCCTCTTTCAATTTCATTAGGGAGTTTGAGGAGCACTGGTATTAGATCTTACCTGAAGCTCTTGTACAATTTGGCTGTGAATCCACCAGGTGCTGGGGCTTTTCTTAGTTGATAGTTTGTTTTTTTGTTTTGTTTTGTTTTTTGCTTTGTTGGGTTTTTTATTTGTTTTTGTTTTACTGCTTTACTTTCATTGCCTGTTATTGGATTAAGAATTTTAAGTCTTCAGCTCTCTGATTCATTGCTTCTCTGTATTGTTTGTTTAGTCTTCTTTTCATTGATTTCTGCTCTGATCTTTCTAATTTCCTTCCTTACAAAAGCTCTGGATTTGAACTGTTCTTGTTTTTCTAGGACCTTGAGAAGCATCATTAGGTTATTTTATTTGGGCAGCATGTCCTGTTTTTCTAATATGGGCATTCACAGTTATAAACTTCTCTCTTATGACTGCTTTCATTGTGTCACATAAGTTCTACTATGCTGGGTTGGCATTATCATTTAATTCTATGAATTGTCTTATTTTATTCCTTAATTTCTTCTGTGGTCCACTGATTATTTAAGAGTATGCTGCTCAATTTCCATATGTTTGCATGGTGCCTGTGGTTTCTTTTGCTATTGATTTCTAGTTTCATTGTACTGGAGTCTGATAATATGCATGGTAAAATTTCAATTCTTTATTTAGCATTTACCAAGACATGAGTTATTAGCCAGTGTGTCATCTATTTTGGAGGAAGTACCACGTGTTGCCAAAAAAAATCTGTATTCTGCTGTTGCTGGGTGGAACACTCCATATATATCCATTAACTCCATTTGTTCAAAAGTTTGGTTCAACTCTCATATTTATTTTTTGTTTAGTTGATCTGTATATCTGTGATAGTGGGTTACTGAAGTCCCCATTATAACTGTATTGATATTTATCTGATCTTTATTGTCTACTAGCCTGGAAATTATGGGTAGGTAAAAGATGCCCCTACTATACTTTTCTAATGAAAATACGTACTTTAGCATAACAGTAGGCGGCTATGCATCTCAGTAGCTATGCTGGGGGAATACAGGAAGTAATCTTTGTGTTTACCAACTTGGTATGACATGTGTCAGAGTAGCAAAAGGACAGTTTTATCTACTTTATGCACCATGTTACATGTTTGTGTAAATTTATACTTCCTTTTATTAAATGTTTTCTTTTGTTTTTTTCTTGTGGAATTAGTCCAACTCAGTACAACACTGCATGAAAATCTGCTTTTACAACTTTGGGAGGAGGGAGTTATCAGGTGACTTGGCTACCAATGATGTTTGGTTCATATAAGCCAAATAAGTTAGCAAGATATGACAGGCAGAAAAGTACAGAATGAAGACCTTGATTCAGATGAGGAAGAAAACCATA
Organism: Hystrix cristata; assembly: GCA_004026905.1. NCBI lineage: Eukaryota > Metazoa > Chordata > Mammalia > Rodentia > Hystricidae > Hystrix > Hystrix cristata. The sequence continues at coordinate 78,079 of PVJO010001573.1, forward strand.
ATGCAAATAAATATTTGACTGGTCAAAATGCTACAAAATGGTCATGCAGAACTAACGATCCACCACAATGGGAATCAAATTTTGCCATAAAATTTGAAGGGGACATTCAGACCATAGCAGGCATAAAAAACAATTCACCAAAGAGAATGTACAGATGGCAAGTAAGCAAATAAAAAAATGTTTAACATCTTCAGCAGCTAGGGAAATGGAAATTCAAATCAGAATGAAATACCACTAAACCCTTATCAGAATGACTAGAATAAAAAACAAAACAAAACAAAACAAAACAAAACAAAGCAAAACAAAAAAAACCACTACCAAATGCTGGCTAGGATGGTCATTCATATATTGCGGGTGGCAATGTAAACTGATACAGGCATTTGAGAACATTCGTCAATTTCTGAAAAAACTAATCACACAATATATAACTCAGCAATATCCCCCCAAAATGAAGACTTAACATTCACACAAAAATCTCGTCAAACAAGGATGTAAAAACAAGTTTATTTCCTATAGCCAGAGATTGAAATAACCCAGAAGTCCTTCAACAGATGACAGCTAAACGAACTGTGGTACATCCATATTATAAAACGCTATTTAGCAATAAAAAGGAACAAGCTACTAAAACAAGAACCTCAGTGTATGTCCATAAAATTATGCTGACTGGAATAAAATTCCCAAATGTTATATAATACTATCTAATTTCATTTATGTAACATTTTTGAACTGTTTGTGCTCTCTCAAAATTGCTGTGTTGAAAGCTAATCTCTAATGTGATGCTAGTTGGAGACAGAGCTTTTATGAGATGATTAGATTGTAAGGGTGGAACATGAAACAAGAGAATTTGTACCCTGCTGAAAAGGACCCCAGAAAGCTCCCTCATCTCTTTCACCATGTGGGAACAGCAAAATCTTGGCATTCTATCAATGAATAAATGGTTCTTCAGCAGACACCAAGCCTGCTGGTGTCCTGGCCATAAGACTTCCTAGGCTCCAAACTGTAAAAAAGAAATTTCAGTTGTTTATAAGCCACCCAAATTGTGTATTCTGTTATAATAGCCTGAACACGCTATGATATATGTATCAAACAACTCCTATGTTAGGGTCCTAAGCATGTACTCACTTATTTAACCTGTAACAATCCTTTCTGGCAGGTTAATTAACATAAAAGTTAAGCACTGGCTATTAAATGCTAGAACATCATTAAACGCAATACTAATAAGAAAAAAAATAATTCTGTCTGAAAACATCATTGTTATAACCCAGAATCCAGCACTATGCCTGGCCCATAAAAGAAGTCCAGTACACACTTCTTAACCATATAAGCAAACCTATGCAGGTTCTTACTCTTGTGATCTATGTATTATAAATCACTAAAAGTTTATCCTTGCTCTATCAAGCTGAATGTTAAATACTAAGTGATGACTAACTGGACTAACTGAATCCAGTTTAGTTCCTGATCTTCTCAAACCTAATGGATCAAGGAAGATGAAGTAGACACTGAATATCCTGGGAAACAAAAGATCTGGAACAAGCTGTTACTTTTGCTGCAACTGTCTATGGACTCTCTCTGCTTGTGCATCCTGAAAATGAAAGATACGACCCATTTGATGTCTGAAGCCTTTTCCACCTACCAGAGTATTCAAAACATTCACTCTTGTACTTCCCACAAAAAAACTCAAAACAAATGTCCATTAAGGGGTGATTAGTTAAATGTTAATTATATTTCTTCACTGGAACACTATGCCTCCACCAAAAAAAGAAGAGATGAAATCATATGTATTCACACGGATAGAAGCCCAAGGTTCTGTAAGTTAAAAAATGCAAAGTCTACAAAGTTGTATATAACACGCTATGGTTACAGAAATGTGACAAGAGATTTACATTTAAAAAGGACAAAAGCAATATATGACAATTATTTTGGGGTGAGGTGATAGCATAAGGAACTTCAACTTTTTTTAATTTTTGTATTTTTATACTATTGGAATTTTTTACATGTGTTAAGGACTTTTGCAATCAGAATACTATTTAAAAATAAATCACTTGTAGTTTTCTGGGAATGACTCAATTTACAAGAATGCACTTATCTCTACTATTTCAAGAACTTATCCACACACTAATTTTATATAGAATTCTATTACTATATAATGTGAATCTGCTTTGTGTGTACAATTTTTATATGCTTTTAAAAAGTATCACAAACTCTAATCTAAAATCCCATGTGGCCACATAAAACAGTGAATTCCTACAAATAAAAATACTAATTATGCCCTCTGCAAACAAATTCTGAGTAAGTTATACAGGTAAAGGATCACAACCAGATTTAAAGGGTAATAAAAGTAGAATTCCAGGCCACACGAGAACAAATCAACAAAAACAAAACACTCTGGAATTTTAAACAGTTCTTACATCCCCAAAGAAGCAGCAGTAGAGGGAATGACCAACAGCAACTTTTTTTTCGCTTGCTTAGCATTTAGAATGGTTAGTGTTCCAGTGAGAGAACCCCCGGCCTGTCAGTATTCCAGTGTCCTCCAGTTAGGCGAGGCTAGACACTTTCACGACACGCTCAGGATTAACTAGTGGTTGTTTTTAAGTCAAGAATTTTCCACAAAATTTTGTCTCTCTGAAAAGTAAAAACAGAAACTACTACCTCAGTGTCCACAAGCATGACACAATGCTAGAGATCGTAAAACAGAGACCGTCTACCCCAAAAAGTGGAGCCCTAAATTAATACTGTCACAGGACCAACTAACCCTGACTCCCTGGGTCTGGCCCATTGGATGCCCAGACAGATCCTGGTCCTGAATCCATTTTCAATATGGCTGTCTTGAAATTTGAACAAGGGTCCCTGCCTGCTTATTTTGCACTGGGTCCTGCAAATCAAGTAGCTGGTTCTGTTGCTCCCATGCATAAAGGGAGACTGCATAAGTGAGAAAACCGGCAGGAGCGTCAGGTTCTGGCCTGGGATCTGCCATTCAGAAGTTCATGGTTGGGGCAGGCCACTATTCTCTGGGCTTTACTATGTGTGTTTATGTTGTACATGTGGGTATATGCACGTGTACAACCCTATACACTTGCGGGTACCCAGCTAGCTTCACTAATACAGTGTACTCCTAGCAATAAGAGGAGCTCAAAATCTTAAAGTATGGTAGGGCAATGATGGTAAATCTTTTAGAACTTTCAATGATAACAAACAGCCCGCTGCAGTACAAATGCTGTAGGTTCGCCACTACTGGTATAGAGGGACTTGGGAAATGCATAACTGGGAATTTTGCTGTATAGGATGGAAGGTGGAGCCACAAGGGTGGAGAAAATGTTCCTCCCTTAGTATATAGCTGTCCTAACAAGCCCTTTACAGCTTTAAACAGAATGTACCTATGTTCTGAAAGGAAAACTATTGCTTCACACATCTCTACTCACTTTTACTAAATGCAAAGAATAACAAATAAAATACCACAATTACAGAAGGCTTTTCCCTACTCACTTTTACTAAATGCAAATAATATAAAATAAAATACCACAATTAAAGAAGGCCTTTTCTTTATCCTCAAAGGCATAGCATTTGTTAAACAGATCATATGAGAGTTAAAAATAAAATGGCAAATTGCCAAAGAGCAGTGCTTCATTAGATGCTGTCAAAACTGAGGTATGGTTTTCTTTCTTTTTTTTTTTTAACACATGTGAAGAAAATGACCAAAAGCATCCATATTACCTTGTTAACTTTCACACCTTCTTTGGGAGTTTGTTTTGTTGCTAGATTATACCCAATCATCTGTTTAGCCAGCTGTCCCACAACTTTAGGGCTGAGAGGGGTAAAAGAAAAAGAAAATCATTGTCTGTTGAAAATCATTTTCAGCAAAGTCCACATATCCTCATGTCTACACTGTACAGGACCCATCTCCCACTCCCAGAATTCAAATTTTTCTTCTCATACACTAGGTGCCTAGCACTGTGCTAGAGCTGAGTGCAAAATACAAATGAGTGAATGAACGAAAGCAAGAAATGTAAGATGCTTGATGATCTCTGCAATTCTCTCACCCCAAATAAGTTACAATCATCACAAAGATACAATGCTGAGATACACAGCAGATTTAGACAAAAGTTGAATAACATTTGAGAGTGGACAATTTGGGAAATACTAAACAATGAGAGCAATAAGCAAGAGGTTAAAGATCAAAGTAAATAACAAAGGATGTATAACAGGAACACGGATAAGAAGGAAATGTTCAGTGCTGGAAGAGAACACTGAAGACATGCTCAGAAAAAGGCAGGCATAAACTACTGGGTGAAAGGATCTGATCCCACTGGTAATATGGTGCCACTTCTAGGTTCTTGACATTATAAAGTGACATTTCACTTGCAAGTGGTATCATTTCTAACATTTATGTGGAACTGCTTACTGTATGGGAGAGAAGAAGTATAAAACTTCCATCAATTAGGGAAGGAAAAAACCTTTTAAGAGAGCAGAAAAATCTAGGGCATTTCCAGAGCCCATTACAGATAATCCATTTCCTCTATGTGCTATGGTCTGCTCCCACCCCACCTCTACACTCCCCACTGAGCCTCTCAATCATGAGCAAGACCATGGACAATCATGTGTTCCAAAGACAAGGAATTAAGACCCCTCAGACTTACTCTTTTGTTAAATGAACACCTCCTTTCAGACCACTGTTGAAGACACCTTTTCCTCTTCCTCCAGCTAAGATCTGGGCTTTTAAAACAATCTCTTTTGCATCTGAAAAAGAAGAGTTGGTAGTTGATTTTAAATTCATTTTCTTCTTTTTTATAAGCAACAAAGAAAGCCATAGTGATATATAGCTTCCAAATGCCATGTAAAAGTGCCCTCAAATCAACTTTGAAAATAAAGGCAATAAAGAACTTCAAAGGTGGTTTATCAAAAATATAAAGGTTGTTTATCAAAAATACTCAAAGCATCCTCCCAGTTTAATCACTCAAGTGTCCCTAGAGAAGAAAGGCTTGTGCTGCTCTTGTTCTTCTGAGTGTGTCAAAAGATGCTAAGTAAACCCAGGATGACAGTATTAGTTTTACTGTGCAATGACACTCCCATGTGACAGGGGCACCAATCTGCCAGTCAGAGGAGCTAACTACCTGTCACCCACAGGACGTGTAAAAGGGAAGACCAGGCTACAAAGGGAAAAGGTTTACAGATAAGACAAAAAGGCCATATTTAATAACCGTATCTTGGAAACCAACAGTTTTCTGAGCAGTTGTTCCATATATTGACAGAGCTGGGCAAGGGGAGAGGAAATGAAGAAATGGATTAAAACTGAAAGTAAGCAATATTTTTTAAAGCATTGGCAAGATTAAAAAAAAAATCCCAGGGGAAAATGGTTGTGGAATATTTGTTTCTCGTACTCAAAGAGTGAGAATTGTCTATTTTCGACCTTCTAGAACAAAGCTATAAACTCAAATATCTTTATGAGCCCAGCAGGGAAGTTGGGTGCATAAAACAACCAGTGATAAATGAGACCTTTGGCAAATAGGAAAGTTGGGGATGGGTGTGTGTCTGCGTGCATGCATGTGTGTATGTGTGTGGGGGGGGAGAAAAGTGAGAGGGAGAGAGGGAGAGAGTACTAAATGAAGTATGTTTAAAAAACAACAACAAAAAGCACATCTTCAGGCCACAGCTGGCATCCTATTTGTGAGTCATGTTTGTTTAAAATCAGAGAACTACATCAATCTTCTATAGAGCTGCCACGCCTTTCTGGTTCAGCATGCCAGATTTAGAATCTTCAGATCCAAGTTTCAGTGCAGCCTTCACCCCTTACCCACCTGTGCAACATTATGCAGGTTACTTAATGTCTCTCAGACTCAGTTTAGTGAGTGAAAAGGTGCTAAGTGTGGTTTTAAGAAATGAGATAGTCCATGAGGATACTTTATCCCAGATCCTAAGAAATCATACCTATCATTAGTCACTGCCTTGATCAATTAGTTAACTTACTATGTTTGTATGTTGTAAAGAATCAAAACAATCACTTCAGAGATGGTCAAAAAAACACTAACATTTATTGGTATCTCCCATAACTCATGTAAGGTGAAAAATCCCAAAGGGTTGGCTATTTCAGCTATCACTGTCCTATCTTTGCTACTCGTAAGCAGGCAGCCAAAGGTTAAAACTGGAAGAACTACAAAAAGTGTTATCCTGCAAGTAATGAGCAGTGACAGGAGGATTTTTGCTATGCAGGCACTGGCCCCAAGGTTACCAGCACTGACGCTCTTACACCAAGGACTGGTGCGCCAAGACTCAGTCATGGTCTTCATGGGTTGGTCTTCCTTTCATGTACATGTGCTTGTACTCAGAAAGCCAGGGTCACCTTCTCTACAGAAACACAGTTCGTTCTCAGAGTACAGCCCTCTGCACACTTGGACCACACAGTTTATGCTTTGGATATGAACCACCACATCATTAGTTAACACTGACTCAAAATAAAGTGGTTCTCATCAAGCTAAGCAGAAGACAAGCTATGCATTATCAGAAACTCACCAGAAAAAAAAAAAAAAGAAAAGAAACTCACCAGAAAAAAAGAACTAAGTAAAATGAATTTATTGTATATTTAGGCTACTACATGTAAGAATAGTAGTAAGAACAAAGATACTGGAGTTAAAAAGATCTGAGTTAAAATCTCTAACTCTAAGGCTAGTGATGTACCTCGCTGTAGAGAATGTGCCTACCCTACAGGAGGCACTGGCTTCCATTGCCACCACTGCAAAACAAACAAACAAGAAAACCCCTCCAACTCTGCCTATTATTTTCTTTGCAAAAGAGACAGATTCAGAAAAGCAAAAGTAGCATGCCTCTGTAAAGAGGTCAAATTTATACCATTATGATAAATGAAATACAGTCCTTAAAATGCTTATCTCAATGCCTGACACATTAAAAACAATTAAAATATGATAGCTATCATCATTATAATTACTGTCAGCAACTACCAAAAATGGTATATAGGAAGACACCTTTAATTTGTTTTTAGAAGGCATCAAATGGAAAAAATACTTTTTACTCTCTACTCAAGTTTAACTGTGATAACTTCAAATCCTTTAAAAGGCTAACTAGTATTCTGTTCCCATTATCATTTTTCATATCCTCGTCATCCAAGAAAGAGATGCTTTCCTCTCCTTGCTCTCCAGCAGCACAATTTAAAAGCCAAACAGCACACCTAATTGGGCACTGTTAACTGGCAGTACATAGGCTGTGATTAGATCAGCTTTGGTTACTAACCACAAAGACACAGAAATGGTGGTAGCTCAATAAAGTGTTGTCAATCACTCTTGTTATCATCTCACCTCATCTCAAATTCCATGACATGCAAGTGATAACCAGGCATGTGGCCCTGGACAGCTAATAATCTGTCCCTACAACATCTTAACTTTTAACAATATGTGACTTTTAGTGATATTTTTCACGACTCCATTGCACAGGGCTCAAGAGCAGACTGTAACATGGAACACTGCTATACACAGTGTAGTGCTAACATACCACACACAGTCCCGTGGAAACTTGAGTATATCAGGAAGTTACAGGTGCCTGTGTGACATGGCAAGTAAAATACAGTGATTCCTAATATAGCATTTCAATCCGCCTAGACATGTGTGTACCCGTGAAGACAGGTGTTTACTATTATTATGCATATGTATAAATTCTCGTATTTAAGTACTAAACTTGGGCTTATGATTTTGTTAAATAATTTAGTAAGTTAAAATATAAAAAAAGAAATTTTGTTATTTATATATATTAACTATATTACATATTTTATATGGGGCGCAAGAAAATTCCTCTTTACTCAAGGCAGCCAAATTGTTGGACACCCATGTGGTAAACCAAGCAAACACTGTAGACACTGAAGCCACCTATTAGAATAACAGTTCTGCACTGTTTTTATTGCAGTGCTAGGTGATAAACCCAGTGCCTGATACCTGCAAGGCAAGTGCTTTACCAGGGAACTAAAGACTCAGTCCCACCCATCAGGGTGAATAAAAAAAGAAAAAGGAAAAGATTATCCAATCTCTGCATATCTTCTGCAACTCAGACTATAGGCCAAGAATTTTAGTTTGGGAAAATAATATCAAGTAGTAAACCATTATAGCAAATTAGAAGCCCAAGTAAAGCAAGTTTTCTCCTCTTGAGAGAAACTAGTCACAAAGTAATTTAATTTAGATTTACTCGAGGTGATAAAAATTAAGGAAAGTAGCCAAATCTGGTACAACAGGAACTCATCTCTCTTCTTTCAGCATTTACTAAATTGACTCCAATTACTGTCACTGTTCTCATTTTATTTAAATGCTGGATTTCTCCAAAAACTCACGTAAATTTCCCTTTTTAAAAAACACCTCCTTAAAAAAAAAAAAAACCTCCTGCCCTATCCCAAAGAGTTATAAAAGAATGCGCCATTTATGAAATTTAACTTTCTTTTGATAAATAAGTTGATTTAACTATACTTTAGGATAATAAGCTAAAGGAGAAATGGGAAACCCTACTGTAATGGATTTTACAAAGAAATATATTTTACCTTATACATTAATAACCGTATTATTGGACTGTGAGTTGGTGTAACTCCAAAGTGTTTGCTCTTTAATGCTACTTTTATGTGTAGCAGTCTACAATGCATGGTATTTTGTTCTTTCTCTAGTGAGCTTCTGGTAATAGATAGTATGTACCACTGGCCACGTTTCCACTGTTTTATTGGAAATAGCTAGTTATAACTTTTAAATATATCAGGAGAAAAAGCACTGTAAAGCATATTTGGTAAACTTACAAAAATGCATAAGACTCTCAAATACCATATCACTTTAGAGAACAATATTTAGAGGTATTTAGAAACCTCAACAAAACCCTACATACAGTGTTATTTACTCTATTACCTGCACCAAAATAATGTTTTTGTAAATGTTTGCCCCCATTCCTTACCACAAATGTTATTCTAATTATAATACAATTTTATACCAATTTTTATAGTCCCCCAAATCTCATGCTGCATAGCAAATATTCTTGAATGCATTGTTAAATCAAAAAGAAAAAAGTTAAATTCATTAAAAGTGTAACATATGTAGAATAAATAAAGGGTTTTTAATCAAGCAAGCTTTGTAGAAATAACTTGCTTTGTGTTTCAGAGATGGCATTCTGAAAACATCTGTGCAAAATGATGTTCACGAGAATGTTCATAATGCTCATAACCACAATGGGGACTACAGCAATTGTGTGAGAAAGTTAATCAAGAATATCAATAAGAAGTTAGTTTCAACTATTCTTTTAAAATAGTTTAAAATATCCTTTTTAAAATAGTTTACTGAGGAATCCAGTTGTATAACCAAGCTGGTTTTTATTCAGCATTACTCTCACAAAATATAATACTTTCCTAAATGCAAAATGTAGCACTATGTACATGACACTGCAGTGAGATGACTACCACAATCATCATCTATTTCAAGTCAATAACGTTGGACTTGCTGAGGAAACTGTAATTTCTATGGTTCACTGACTGGAGCAAAATTGGAATATCCAGTTTTCAGCAGAATTGCATTGTGTAATTCCTAGCATGGCGATCACCTTTCATCAGGTTTGATAGAATCCTAATTGAGATTGTTAAAATGTATTTCAGTATTTCAGATTTACCTATTACCAGAAGGCAAACAGAAGGGAGACGGAAAGGCAAGAATAGTCTTGAAAGATATTATGGAAAGACAAACTTTTATAAAGAACATAAAATTATAGGGAGGCAATGCAAGGCCTAAGTGTCAATTTCCTAAAGGAAATGAGCTAAATTTTGTGCTTTTATTATGACTTCTGAACCCAAACTCCAACAGTTACCAATATTTGATTATTACTATAGTATCTCCTACAGACTGATAGATATTTCCTCAGATTCTAACTAGGTTGCTGGAAATACAATGATACTGTGATGATTCCTTATTTACCCAATGGCAACTCCGAGAGGGAAACAATTATTCCAACTTCCCACATGCTTGACATGGGCTCATCAACTTTTGAGGCAGAGAATTGTAAGTGCTAAGACATAAACCATTTCATAACTAGTTGCATCACCTGACTGAATTAGACTGGAGATCCGTGGCCTCCCATGAGACTGCTACCTGTTAGATATTTAAATTGTACATACCTAAAATAGTGAATTTCAAATATAGGTAAAAGACGAAAGTAGGACCCTTTCTAGGACAGGGATTTTGTAATGGAAGTAACAAATTATCTAGGGGGGATGTTATTTCACATTAAGAAATCCTTTACTAATAAGGCTTTTATGTAACTTTTAAATCTCAACTTTCCTGTTAAGTATAGCATACGATTAGTTCCACAGTATCAAAAATAATTCCTCCATTTAGATGCTGTGGAAGTATAATCGTGCCACTCTGAACAGTTTGTTGATTTTAAGAATAATGCTACCTTAGTACAAACATGCCTATGTTTTCAAGTAAATAATATTCATTTCAGTCCCTATGACAATTTCTCAAATGTATTAAATCATTGTTTTTTCACATTGCTATTCTCTTAAAAATACTGCCTATTTATTACTACATTATAGGCTTCATTAAAACTCATGATGATAAATTAACCTACTACTTTGCTCCTGTCATTGGTGTTATTTACTGCTTCCATAACCACTAATACAGACTTCATTGGTGATAAAATTTTTAAAGCTAAATAAAAATTACCTCTAGAAACACTCAGTTGTAATATCTTAATTTTACTTCTCAAAGACAATCCTGTTCGTTTTATGCATTTTAATATTGTAAACCAATTTAGATATAATCTTGCTCTTTTTATGAAGCTTAATACTAATAAACCAATCCTAGATTGTGCTAACTAGATTAAAACATATATATTTCTAGAGGAAAGCTTAAAGACAGACCCTCATAAAACTGATGACAAAAATAACCACGTGCTCTTATTCAAGCATCTGTGGGGTTGGTGATTTAGCTCACATGCTAGAGTGCTCATCTAGCAAGCGCAAGGCCCTGAATTCGATCCCCAGCACCGCCCCCACCCCAAAAAGCATCTGTAGCTAATCAAAGATTTTCTAACACTATAAGGTTGCAACCATAGGACATTAAACAAACCATTCACAAATTGAAGAAATAATAATTTTTCACAAAACACAAGTTTCTTCGAAGACGAAATCGCCAATGAGTTTTATACAGATTACAGGATGGATCAATGCTATAATGATACACACTGATAGAAAAAAACACCTGTGTAACATTTGTAACTTCAACAGATCCTGAAGAGTCATGGAAGATGAAAAGCATTTACAAACACTGAAAGCATTTCCAATGTGTTTTATAGCACGCTTGAAGGAAAGGAAAACTAGCTATGAAAAAATCATTTTTCCCCATGATTTTCAAACCAAGGACATGAGTCAGTCAGTATTCAATTAGAGAATTGCAGCCACTCTCAATTACAGCTGAGGGATTCATGACAGGAACTAGATCTTATACAACTGTGAGAAAGCGATGGTCTGGAAATGGGAGTTGAAGGATCAGAGGTCTCCCCAGATAGCCAGGCAGATGAACCAGTACCTGCAGATGTAGAAAAGGCAAGGCAAAGGAGGAGCTGTGCAGGGTATGTATCTGAGTCTGGAGTGATGAGCAGCACCTGCAGGAGGTGGAAAAGCTGCTGGACATGGAGCAAAAAGGACAGGCCGGCCCCTTTGCCAGCATCTCTTCAACTACCACTACCGAATTAATCACAGTGAACTTCCAAGGGCACTTGGGACATTCTGCATTCCATGAAAATTCTTCCTTTGGTCAACTCCAACCCAAAAGTATACAGAGACGCGAACTCTAGGAAATGTGTTCTAACTTAACCGAGATGACAAAGAATTAATCACCACACATGGTGGTAAAGACATCTGATGGCTGGGCCCACAAGTTTTGCAGGCTCTGAAACTTTTCTGAGTGGCTTAAAAATCCATCCTGGACAGACAAATAACCCTTCTTTAGCAGCAGACAAGTGGAAGCTTCCTCATAAAATCAAATAAAAATGGGTTCTCTTGTCCATCTTTTAAAAATGTTATACTAGCAGATATTTGTGATACATAATAATTACACTCATCTTGGGGAATCGGTACATACGCACATTGCATCCCGATCATGTTTACTCCCTGCCCACAGAACCAATGAGGAACAAGAGATGTGCAATACCCATAACTGCCATGAATTTGCCCCTACTTCCATACTATTGGTGGGAATAGAAACTTCAGAGCCAATTAGAATGACCATGAAATTTAAAATGTATTTACAAGATACATTTTCTGGCTGCATCTGTACTTTAAAATATTTCTTTTACTTTTATGGGAATATTACCACTATTTGGAGATCGTCTCTTCTCCTGATTCCTCCTATTTAAATCAATTCCTCTCTTGGCCCCTTCATTGGTAAGACATGTTCCTATGCCATGTGTTATGGTGTGTGTCTAGATATCCCCCCAAAGCCTCATGTGGTAAGAGATAGCTGGATCTAGAGTGTGTGATTACTAAATTAATCCACTGATCGGTTTGACATGGTTCTGCTGGGATCAAGGATGTGACACGAAGATTAAGGGTATTAGGATTAAGGGTGGGAGTGCTACCCACCCTAAAGACAGGTAACCTGGATAAAATATAAAATACAGGAAGAAGCTGGTTAGTTGCTTGCTTCCATTGCTTGCTTGCATTCCTTGCTTACCTGGCTGTGTCCTGCCTGTCTGCCATGCCACCCTGCCTTGGACCCAGCTGATTGTGGACTGAAACCTCTACAAACTGTGAGCCAAATAAACCTTTCTTCCCCTAACTTTGAGTGTCAGGTATTTTGTCCCAGCAATGAGAGAAAAGTAACTAAGACACCATGGCAGCAACTGTCTGCCATCTGTGCCCCTCTGTCTGCAGACCACCATCATTCTGCTGCCCATGGTCTCCTGACCAAAACTTCCTCCAGGTGTCACTCTCTCCGCAACAGAGCCAGATCCATCAGCTTCTTGTGGGTGAGTCCTTTAAAAGGGATCCAAAAACAAGGTGGCTGAGCCCCTAGTGACATCTGACTGCTGCACAAAACATCCCGGAGCATACTTACTCTTGAGCAGGACTCTGACTCAGTAAGGCCCAGCCTGACACTAAACCTGAGAACTCTGCACCCTCAGAGCTTCCACCCTCTCGCCATCCAGTCCTTTCCTCTAGCTCACATAGATGATCTCTCTGGAACACTTCAGTTAAGCTCCCTGCTTCTTACAGAGATCCACTCTCCTGACAGGTCTACTGGGAAATCAAACTGGATTCAAATCCCTGTCACAGACTTCTTTTTTTTTTTTTTTTTTATTTTTACCAAGAACATGTATTGGTACATTGTATACATAATGGTCATAATCAACATGGTTATTTTGTACCTGTACATGATACATCTTGGTTCCCCCCCTTCCCCCCTTCCCCTCCCCTCCCTTCCATTCACCCACCCCTTCTGAGCCCAAAACAAATCAAGGAATAGGGCTGAGCATAGGTTCCTTGATGCTGGGGGGAAAAAAGTCACACCAATTCCAAAGTGCCTGGGATGGTGTTCTAAGACAATCAAGAAACCCACCTGCTAGGGGGCATCACAGTCCCCGACCTAAAATCATACTATAAAGCTACAGTATTAAAAACATCATGGTAGTGGCAAAAAGATAGACCTGAGGATCAATGGAATAGATTGCAGGATACAGAAACAACCCCAAACACACTCAAATACCTCATCTTTGACAAAGGAGCCAAACATCCTCACTGGAAGAAAGATAGCCTATTTAACAAATGGTGCTGGAAAAATTGGCTTATCACATGTCGAAAACTAAAACTAGATACATGTCTCTCACCATGTACTAAGCTCAAATCGAAGTGGATCAAAGATCTAAACATTAAAATAGGAACACTAAATTTACTGGAGAATAGAATAGGAAGAACCCTCGAAGACATAGGGGTAGGGAAAAAATTTATGAACAGAACCCAGACTGCATGGGAAACAATACAAAGAATCAGTGCTTGGGACCACATGCTATTAAAAAGCTTTTGCACAGCAAGAGAAATCACTAATAGAGTAGGCCGAAAACCCACAGACTGGGAAAAAATTTTTGCTAGCTATCCATCAGACAAAGGTCTAACATCTAGAATATACAAAGAACTCAAAAAAATTAAACCTCTCAAATTTAAAGACCCAATCCAAAAATGGGCAACTGAAATGCATAAGCATTTCTCAGATGAAGAAATAAAAATGGCAAATAAATATATGAAAAAGTGTTCAACATCACTAGTCATTTGCGAGACGCAAATCAAAACAACATTAAGATACCATCTCCAGAAAGAATCACGTCTATGAAAAAATCAACCAACAACAAATGCTGGAGGGGCTGTGAGGAGAAAGGAACCCTCCTCCACTGTTGGTGGGAATGCAGACTGGTCCAGCCACTGTGGAAATCAATATGGAGATTCCTCAAAAAACTAGAACTAGAGGTTCCATTCGATCCAGCTATTCCCTACTGGGGATCGTTCCAGAAGAGTTAAAATCGTCATACCACAGAGATATATGCACAACCATGTTTATAGCAGTGCAGTTTGTAATAGCTAGATCTTGGAAACAACCCAAATGCCCAATGACCAATGAATGGCTAAAAAAGATGTGGTTTTTCTACACAATGGAGTACTTACTACACTGCCATAAAGAAGGATAAATTAGAGTCATTTGTATGTAAATGGATGTTCCTTGAGAACATACTTTTAAGTAAAATAAATCAGACAGTCATGAGTACACATCGAATTGTTTCTCTAGTATGAGAAACCATAACTGTAAATAAGGACAAAGAGGTGTAATAGATATTATATAAAAGGAAGACAATATACAAAGGAGAGGAGTACTAGAAAGAAAGAAGGGGAAAAGCAGAAAGACAACAAAGAAAAGAAAAGGGAAAGGGAAAATATGCAAAATTATGAATAAACCTGCTGTAAATAGGGAGGGAGGGAACAGAGGGGAGGGGTGGGGAAAAGTGGGGAGAACCAGGATGCATCATGTACAGGTACAAAATAAATGTGGTGAATGTGACCACTGTATGTAAAATGTACCAATACATGTTCTTGGTTTAAAATTAAAAAAAAAAAAAAAAAAAGAAAAAGAAAAAGAAACCCACCTGCTCAAAGTTCTCAGAAAATCCTTTGGTAGATCAGTTCGACTTCTATGGAAGTGGACTACAAAAATAATGATTTTTCACTACAATGTAATTATGATGGTGAAGCCCTGGAAACGATCTAAAGGTCCATCAAAATTAGGACATTATTGAAAAAAATAAAGCAGAGCCAGGCATGATGGCACACATCTATAATCACTACATTCTGGGAAACTGAGGCAGGAAAACTGCAAGTCAAGCCTCGCCTGGGAAGCATAGCAAGATATTGCCTCAAAATAAAAAAAATAAAGAGGGCTGCAAATGTACTTCAGTGCAAAGGCCCTGAGTTCAATCTCCAGTTCTGCAAAAACCATTTTCTTTAAGTTTTTTTCATTTTTCTAGCGGATAGGGCTGGGAACATAAACATGGAGAGGTAAACAACAAAGACAAGATACTGCACCATGCTTTGCTATTTATAATTGTTTGGCTTTCTTAGTTACCTATTTAAATTAGAAATCACGATCATATCACTTCAAATATACCAGGAAAGCATGCCAGCATTTAGCACTCCAAACCACACCAATTTGTTATTTCATATTTTCAGTAAACCTGTAGAGTTATAACTTTAAAGAACAGCATATAAATAGAAAAACACATTGGCCTTCTTTGTTTTTCACATTAAAAGCTTTTAAAATATGTAATAATTTAACATGGTCATCTTAAAACGACTCCCAATCAGGAAAGTGAACTCTCATATAGGACTCCTAGCAAAGCTCCTCAAGAAACAGTGAGAGTCAAAAGAATAATTTGTTTAGTTGCAGCAATGACAAAGTATATATCTTATTTCTCTATCTAGCAAATAAGCACATATCCCAGACATTCAACCTGCTGTCATTCAAATGCTAGATACAGAGAATTCCCAACAATAGCTTGATGATGTTGCCATAAAAAGGACCCCAGAGGTCTTCATTTTCCATTTTAAAGTCTGTACAGTGGTAGTATAACCTTAGTCACATGAAATGGCATGTTGCATATGTACACACAGGACCTAGACAGACACATCCAACTAAGCTGCTTATGACTGACTATGAATGACTTTGTTCTTTGCTTCTTGTGTTTTTGTTTCCTGTAGTGCACACACTAACTTTAAGAAAATAAAGATGATTTTCAAAACTCAAAACAAAGTCAAAGTTTGTACAGTGTTTGAAGATATGCAGGAGTTAAGTAGAAAGGAGGAACGACCTACCCCAAGAGATAAGAAAGATTTCAGAAATAACTACCCAAGATACACACATCTACTGAAGGCCAGTATAATTCGTGATGTCGCATTCAAATTGCATTTAGTTTTAAATTGCAATGTCTTGCTCTTTTATTGCCTGTCCTGATCAATTATGTCTGAAATCTAAGTCTACTGCTTAAATGTTAAACACAGTCGCGATTTTAGACTACATCCTAGAGAATGAAACTATGCAGTAATTAGCGCACTAAGTGGAGTTTATATTTGGTTTTCAAGGGTTGTGAAGGCCTGAGAAATATTTAGGTTTTCCTTTTCTCTTCATGCTACATTCTTGGTTTCTGTGTTAGCTTTCTATAGCTATGACAAATTAGCTGAGAGTGTCAACTTAAAGAAGGAAAGATTTATTTATTTATTTTTGTGTGTGTGTGTGTGTGGTGCTGGGGATCGAACTCAGGCCCTTGTGCTTGCAAGGCAAGCACTCTAATCACTGAGCTAAATCCCCAGCCCAGGAAAGATTTATTTTGATTCAGTTTCAGAGGTTCTAGTTTGTGGTAGGCTGGCCTCACTACTTTTAAGCCTGTGGTGACGCAGAAACATCATAGCAGAAGGGCACAATGAAGGAGAGTTGCTCACCTCCTGACAGCCAGGAATCAGATAGAGGGAGAGAAGTGCTAGTGGGCTTGATCCTTTTACCACTTTTGTTCCATCTGCACCTCAGCCTATTGGATGGTGCCACCTACATTCAGCTGTGCCCCTCACCTTACCTTGCTGCTCCACAGGCCAAGGAAACACCCTCACAGACACAACCACAAATGTGCTTTACCGATCTCCTAGGGATTTCTTATTCCAATCAACTTGACGTTCAACTTTATCTTAGGTAACTATTTTCAGTTTCAACAGTCAGAAAGATCAGTATTGGCTTCAAATTCCACCCTCCATTCCATTCTCCCCCAGAACCGCTCCCGAATACAAACTTATCATTCAGAACCCCATGTTGTGGAGCATTCATCACCAAGCCCACTGCACCTAATAGCAGAAGCCACAAAGGCAGACTTTCTTTCCCAGACTGTTTTCACAACGATGTTCAGGCTATTTTTCTGCATTCAAGCTAGCTCCTGCATCTTATTTTCTACATCTTATTTTTCAAAGACTGGTTTGAGATACAATTCATACTGGGGGAGGCCGGGCCAAGTGTTACAAATGGGAAATGAGGAAATTAACAAGTTGATATGGTTTTCACTTCTTGGAGAAGAAAAAACAATTTTTTTTTTAATTTTGAATTGAGTTTAAGAATATAACAGCCAAGACAGAACAGGAATATATTCAGGAGCTACCATTTCTAGTAACACTCAGAGAAAATTCAAAAGAACAAGGCCCTGCGTTTGACTCTCAGCAACAACAACAAAAAGAAAGGGTTTGAAAGAGAAGGAAAGGGTATTTGACAGCTTTTAAGTAGTTATCCAATGATAACAATGTGGCAGAGAAACCAAGTTCTGTTTCATACTTGATGAACCAAGCAGTTTTATATGAAGACACCCTTTGAAACCCCAACCATTTCAAGAAATTTACACCCAAGATTCACACTTCACTAGCACAGCTGGAAAGCTAGTACACAAACTGATGTCTATCTAGACAGCTCACTGTCCTTTCAAAATGTGGCTAATAGTTGTTCTGTACCTCACACTTTCAGTATACCACTGAAATTCATATTGCAATCCTAACCTGCAAGGTGACAGTATAAGAAGGTGGTGGCTTTGGAAGGTGGGGGCAGAGCCATCAAGTGGAATTAGCGCTCTTATAAAAAAGGCCACATCACAAAGAGGTTCCATCATTGAGGATACAGGTAGAAGTCTCCACCTATGACCCAGAAAGCAGATGCTCACCAGATATTTAATTTGTTTTGATCTTGAATTTCTTAGCCTCCAGAAATAAATTTGTTGTTTATAAATCACACGGTACATGTACAACATTTTGTTATACCAGTCTCAATGGACTAAGGCAGTCTCTTAATACATTTTTTCTGTTTTCCACTTTAGTTTCCAGTAACAAAGACAATAAGAAGTAATAAAAATATCTGAAATAGCCTCCTTTTGTCCCTCAGTGCTTGTGTCCTTATATCCAGCTGCAGCCACTTCCAGGTTCTTGACCCCTCCTCTCTGCCTCCCAGCACAAGGTGGGACAGTCTGTCATAAGGCATAAACATGATTTGACTTTGGGGAGGGGAACAGACCTTGCTGCCTAGAAGGATTTCCCAGGACATCTATCCAAAAGCTAAAAACAAGATGGCCTTCAAAAAGGAGACGTCCCGTCCTAATGCAAAGGGAGCAATCTTGAGAAATCAACTAAATTAACACTGACTTGGGAATGCTTTGGCATCTAATAAAGCAGATGTCACTTTTCCACTGAAGGCCCTCTTACTTCAAAAGACACACCATACCAACAGGGATCCAGAGAGCCAGGGAGGAGTTCTCTCACATGTAAGGAAGCCACTGTCCAGTTTGTTCATCATGCCCCTCACACCTTCATTAGTGTGGGAGTTTCTACTGAAGAGTATGCATGGCAGGACAGGACAAGATGGCCTCAGTATCGCGCAAATGACCAAAGGAAAGTGCCAGGCACACAGGAGGCCTCCACATATGGCCATTCACTTATACTTATCACTCCCTTTGCACTGTGAAATCGTAATCACAATGTTAATCAGACCCATACCAGGAAATTAGATTTGTGCTAAGTAAACTGATTATCTCACTTAACAAATAACCCAACAAAGGTAAGTGACAAGACAACTAACAAGTGGACTCAGGACTTTTAAGCCAGAAAGAGGATCCAGAGACTATGCTTTACCTTTGCACATAGAACCTCATTACTGAGACTTCCTCCCAAGCATTTCATTATTGAAATTTCCAATCACACAGAAAAGTGGAATAATTAGTAAATATCCACACATTCCCTACCTAGATTCTCCAGCTGTTCACACTTTGCTGTATTGTGACCTCTCTCTCCAAACACCAAGCATCTTATTTTTTTTTAAATGTACTTAAAAGTAAGTTACAGACACTGCTACAGTGGCCATTATACTCTTCAGCAGATGTATCAGTAACTAATATTAGTTCACAGTTTCTTTTTGAGGCAGGGTAAAATTTAATACAATGAAATACTGAAATCTCAAACGTCCCATTCAATACATGGTGACAAATACATCTACTTGTATGACCCAACACTTTATAAAGAAATACATTATTATTTCCAAGAATATCCTTAGAATTGTGTTTACACACAAAATATCTAAACTAAAAGAATATTGTTTAATATTTTTAGACAAAATATCTAAAAAGAATAGCATTGACGATAGGGACTTATGTCTTTTCTTGAATGTCTTATTGAAACTGAACATAAAATATTAAAATTCCTATACCTTAGTGTGCTCAGTGTCCCACTGCTGACCGACATCCAGACACTGAATAGGTATTCAAGAATTGAAGGATGTGTAAAAAGGAATCATTTTCCACACTCACTTTTCCAAATCAAAAGTCTGCTTGAAATGTTCATAAGTCAGTGGGGGTCAAAATATGCAAAATACTGAATGAAGAAATGATTTTTTAAAAACCATGAATATAGCTAACTTTTGGAAACTACCAATAACTAATGATGTGTTGTAAACTCAGAGGAAACTATCAGTACAGATGCTTTTAAGTGTTTCCTTATACAATGCCTGTGTGGGCATTTTTGTGTCTGTTCCATTTTGAAAAGGGAATGCGTTCTCCTGGGGATACTTGCAACTTCCAGAAAAGCAAGAAGACTTGATCTGATGCTTAAGTGATGGGACGATGAAAATGACTATCCTTAACCAAAAGCTATTCAACACTGTCAATGTCACTTTCACCTGCCTGAGGCTTAACATCATGAGACTCTAGACTTTAGATGAACCCGCACGGTCTTTGAAAGAAAATCACCAGAAAGTACCAAGAAGATAAAAGTCAAAACATATCCGTGTTACAAACTAGAGGGCATTACTTTTGGCAAACTCTAGAAAATATTTTTATAAATGCCTTTTAAAAAGTTCGAAATGACATAAAGCCAACACTAACAGTAGTAATCTATGGGGAATAAGGATTCAAGTGATTTTTATTTCTTTATTTATACTTTTGATATTAGCTGACTTCTTTACAATGATGATTTACAATTACAGAAAAAACATTTTCAGATTTAAATAGAATATATGTTTCTTTCATCTGGTAAGAACAGTAGTAGTATACTATTAAGAAGGGGGAAAGCTTGCTATAGTCCAAAATACAGATCATTAAACAAATGCATTCATACACATATATGACATGTATACTCAGCATAAATCTGGAATGAAATATACCAAAGTAGTAACTCTACCAAGTAGTAGAAGAAGGTTGTTATGGGTACTTGCTTGGCTTTTTTCTTCTTCTTGACTATACATCTGCTATAAGAAATATATATTCTATCTGCAAGTAAAGGGAAATGATAGTAATTTATTTATTTTGATAGTTATTTTTAAAATGAGCTTATTACATATTAGAATAAATCAGGTGCCTGAGATGCACAGAGATGATGCCATTTAGCTGTACTGGTTCAATACCACTTCACGTCACAGGACGTGTGCCTGAAAACAGAGCAACAGAGACAAAATGCTGTCACTTTTCAATATAGCAATAAAGCTGAAGACTCTGGTTCAGAGTCCATCACGCATTCCTTGGAACATGGGGTGTGCATTTATACTTCCCAGAATAAGCTGATCTGGTTCATGCAGGCAATATAAGGATTAGTTCCTGTGGATTAACCGTGCCTCAAGTCACCTGATTCTGTATGCAAAGTATAAAGGGGTACTATGCTGTCCTTGGTGCTCTCCAGCACCAGCAATCTAACACAAACATGAAGACCTGTTAAAACACCTTTCTATGTATGCTCATTTGCCATCCCTCTTAAGTCCCTCCTGAAGAAGAAAACAGACTGGAGATGACTAGAGTACACTGAGCCTTAGATAAGAACTCAGTATTGCCCCTTACTGTCCAACTCAGTGACTGGCTAGGGAACGAGGTCTCAGGTTCCTCACCTACAAAATGAAGTTGATAAACAACAATGTCTTCCTTTCAGAGCTGCTAAGAGTTATTAAATATGAGAGAAAATGTATAGAAAGTACTAAACAGAAGGCCTGTTTTATGCTTACAAAAATGTATTACGGTAAAAAACATATTGCCATTATTCTCCCTTTAAATACTCCCCCTTCATTTCTTACCACATTCTGAAGCTGTTCTAGAAGTCTGCTTTTGTCAGTGTCTTTACAAGGTATGATCAAAAATAGAGCAATGACTGCTACCAAGTACCACCCAAGGAAAAGACAGGCTCGTGAAAACACACTGCGTATCCTTTTATACCTTAATCACCAGATGTTGGTACCATAGGCAAGTGCTCTACCACTGAGCTAAATCCCCAATCTCCTTAAATACTTCTGATCATTCCTCATATTAATAGTTTCAAAGGTGATACCTATTACTGTGCACATATGAAAGGTTTTGTGATTTAATATACCTTATCATCTTATAATGAAACAAAACCTACTCCATTAGTATATTTGCATGGTACATTTATTATCCCTGTAAAAAAAGACAGCAGTCCAAAGGGATGGGGGACGAGAGTCAGAGAGCAATTCTGTCAAGTCAAAGGCATTACCCACTGGCCCCAACTTCTCTGCAGCACTCTTCCTGCAAGCAGGGGAGTCTTCATGACCTTCATGTTTTGGTTTAATTCTTTGTACTCAGCTGTGCAAAACTGAAAAAGTTACTTAGCCTCTCTAAACTCAGGGTTGTTTTGGGGTTTTTTTTCCTGTAAAATGTGGACAACAACAGTAAACAACTCACAGGTTACTAGAAGAATACAAGAATGCAAACCATGTGAAGACTTTCCACATTGCCTGGCAACACAGCAAATAACTAACAAATATAAACTGCTGTGGGTTTTATGCTTTAAATGCTCTGATGTGGCCCCTAACATTTTCTAAGCTAATCCATCAGCTCCATTATTTTGTGCTAACAAATGTCAAGCAATCACAGTAGGTGCTTCATGCCTAGTATTTCTCATCTGCTCAATAATCACCTAATTTAAAATTTACTATCTACAGTGAACAGTTGAAAACACCACAGTTAAAAGACAATAAGGGACTTGTTGAGGGAGTGGCCTCTGGCCTACGTCTTTTGTAGATAACTCTCAATCCCAACCAAGAGGGCGAGGTGAATGTGTCTTGCTGCCCAGAGTACCAGCTCATGAGCGAAGGTCTGCGGTCCCCAGCCTCACCCTATGAGACTGCAGTGCTACCAGAGGTTAATTCCAGCATGCAGCCTGCCAGAACTGCGATCTTGTCCACCAGGAGCCTTCCATTCCAGCTACTGCAGCAT
The DNA here is from genome assembly GCA_004026905.1 of Hystrix cristata. Lineage (NCBI taxonomy): Eukaryota > Metazoa > Chordata > Mammalia > Rodentia > Hystricidae > Hystrix > Hystrix cristata. Next base: position 100,861 of record PVJO010001573.1, read on the forward strand.
GGGACTTTGTTTGGAAGACCTAAAAGTGGCTTTGCTTCAAAGATGTGCCAACTTATGGTTTTCAATTAAATATTTGTTTTAGTACAGTATCAAATGTACAAAAATACATTTTTATAAGCCTTGGAGTTCAACTTACAAATCTTAGCATGTTATAAGTTTAAATTTTTAATTCATTTTCAAGGAGGTTTTTGATAAAGGTTCAAACAACTCAAGTTGAACACAATACATTCTCTTTAGCAATCAGTATCATTGGCAAGTTTAATTTTTCTCAAATATTTTAAATGGAATTTATAAATTTAGTAGATGTATTTTCTCTTAAGTACTTCAACTGTCTGACTCAAAAAGTGAAACTTTCTCAAGTACTAAATTGCACCAGTAACTCCCTAACAAATTAAAAGACCCAGTGACCTTTGAAAGCACTGCAATACTATTTATAATCTTTGTCAAAGACTTTATCATTCAACGTAAAAAAATCACAAAGTAATATCAATTACTCAATGAAACATAGCAGAATTAATGTCTACTCTGTTAATATAACAAGTTCTCTTAAATAGTACAAACATATTAACTAAAAATCTACATAGATGATTCAGGATTCAAAAAGATTTTCATATGCTTTTGAATCCCATGTCAGAGCCAAGAACACAACTCCAAGGAGAAGGGGTCCTGCTTGCAGCCAGGGTAGAAGTAATTTTTTTTTTTTCCAAAATTCTGGTAGATTAGAACTACTTCTAACAGTTGCCCAGACAAGTAGGGACCACACACAGACTGGATTCACTCAATCATAGCACCATGTACTTCTGCTGAATTCCACCTGATTTTAGCACAGAGAAGTGAACCACTCTATTTTATTTTACATTTTATGTATTTTATTTTATATTTATTTTGTTATGATTCCTCCTCAAGGGTACAACTATAACCTTCACTTAGTGTATGTATGCATGTTGCTTTGTTTTTGTTTTACCTTTTTAATTTTAAAATTTTCAGTTGCTTTCTTCTTAAAAATCTTAATGCCATCCTATATGCTCTATTGTGATTTTTTCTATAACTCTGTTATTTGATTTAGGGAGATTAAATTTTTAATAACTTGACTGTACTTTGATAAATGTGGTGCTAGTCTCCTTTACAAACCTCTTAACTAGTTGACTGAATCTAGAATTATTTTCTTTTCCTTCTTGTTTGGCAGGGGTAGTATTATTATAACTGCTATTTCAGCAGTTAAAGGATCAAGAAGTTCAAATAATAATTTTCAAAATTTAGGTAAGAGCAAAGTTTTGTTTTATTTTTTTCCTTCATGAAATCCCAGGACTATGCTGCAGTTTCACAATCATCACAGCCCCTCAACATCTGGCTCCCACTTCAATGACCCAACTGTTTTGCACTGGAAAGAAGTAAATCATAAATCCACAGAAAGCTACAAGGATGGCTGGGAAAGACAGTATCTACACCTGGCAAAACTGCAAGGTTCCCTCAGGAGAACAACACGTGCTGGGAGGGAGCAACGGAAGTGTCACAAAGGTGTAGGTGGCACGCTTGCTGGAGCTCAGACACACATGCACCGACGGGGTTAGGGAGGACTTCATACATCTGTAATTGATCTAACACTCCAAAACTGAAGGTATTGGAGAGTGTGGAAGTTGTGGGCAGAAGAGATGGCACAGCTGGGAAAAGAGTCACAGTGGGTGGTTACAATAAACTAATTGAGGAAATATGCATATAGAAAGGATAAAAGCTAGCATTTCCAAACACAGAAAGGTGAGCGTTTAGAAAAAATCTTGAGGTTCAGAAATGGAACTGGAGATAACAATATGAATGCAATGACTTAGAAACATATCTAGACAATGAAATGGTTATAGATGTTTGCATGTACATGTAAATATACACAAAAGTCCTGCATCTTCGCAGTTCTACATCCAAGGATTCAGCAAACCATAGATCCAAAATATTTTAAAACTGTGTCAATACTTGCATCTAACCAAGTCTGAACACAGGCATACTTATTTTTCTTGTCATTATTTCCTAAATGACATAGTATAATAACTATTTACATAGCATTCACATTGTAGTAGGTATTATATGTAATACAGACAGATGTAATGTAAAGTATATAAGATGTATGTATATTATATGCAAATACTATGCTGTTTTCTATAAGGAGTTGGAATATCCATAGATTTTGGTATCCACAGGGGTCCTGGAATCAACTCAACGTGGACTCTGTATGTACAATACAAAGTATATGTGTGTATTCTTACATATGTCTGTACAGAAGTCCCCAATTCACAATAGTTTAATACAAGGAATTTCAACTTGTTGGGGCACATCTGTATATACATACATTCTGCCTTCTGAGTTAGCCTAAAACCAACTCAACAATAATGGCACAACCTACCATCTAGATTTTGCTTTTAAAATACCATCTCTCTCCAAAACAACCAGGGCTTCTTAGAGAAATGAATGTCAGTAGGATTAGAACAAGAAAAGCATAAATTGAAACTGGGACTCTTGTACATTGTGCCAGAAAGTAAGGATATTGTCACAAAATGAAGCCATGTCAATAAGACTTAAGAATGAAATACAATCCACTGAAAGAAGCAAGAAGCCACAGGTCCCTGCTTGTAATAAATACCTAAGTAGAAGAAAAGTTCTTCCTCATGACAGAACACCAACTAATATAGGTAAAACAAATGATGGCAAGGAGGACCAAAGATTTATGCAGGAGTCATAATGGCCAAGGCCAGAGGATGAAGGTTAAAGAGGTAGATGATAAATGGACATAATTTCAGAATACTTCTCTACAAAATTCTAATCAATTATGAAGAGAAAATGTCAAATCTAAGTTGGAAAAAATCTCACATAAAATATTGGGACTGGTCATATGCCTCCTGAGGAGACCACAGATAAACAATTCACCATCACTTCTATGACATTCTTACCAAGAATGTGGGTCCAGAATCTGATCATGAGAAATCACTGGACAGATCCAAGTTGAGAGATATTCTACAAAAGCAAAAGACCTGGGAAAAAAAGGTCTTTTTCAAATGTCAAGGACTAGGAAGATGGGAAAACCCAGAGCAAAGGAGATGTAACAGTCATGACTACTAAATGCAACATGTCTTCCTGACCTGAATCCTCCTAAGAAAAAGAAACATTGCCAGGACAGCTGGTGAAATTCAGATGGGTTTTGTGGACTGGAGGGTAGTTGACTTGGACAGCTGAGGGGTGAAGATGTATTAAAGTGTTACTGCTTTGGGGGAATACAAGCCACAGTGTTTAGGAGTGATGAGGCATCATGTTTGAGGCTCATTTCAAATGCTGACAGTTAGAAATTCAGGGTGAAAAGTGGTATGAAAGTTGTTTGTGTTGTACTTGGAACTTTTCTTTAAGTATGAAATTATTTCAAATAGGGTACTGTACTAAGTTTCAAAAGGAAATCAGGGCTGTATTGTATTGAAGGAGGAAAGGCTTGATACTGAAATACAGCTAGTGGTCTCTGTGTGTCAGGCCACAAACCATGCAAGCATATCTGCATGTCTTCTTGGCTTTGTTCAGCTCCCGAGTCATAATCTTTTCTACTGCCTCTGCTTCAGCTACTGCCAATAACACCACTATTTCCTTCTTTCTGTTCCACTAGTGAATGAGAGCCCAACCTGCCTGTGTACAAACCAGTCAGAGTTACCACAGGCAGGGTGTTTGAGGGTTAGATAATAAGCTGTTTTATGCGTGTAGTACCTGCACAGCATTTAAGAGCTTCCCAACACAATCCTTCCCCTGAAACAGAAATTGAGTAGGAACATGAAAACAGAAGTAACACACTCTAGGACTGGGGATTTACCTCAGTGGTAGAGCTCTTGCCTTGCAGGCACAAGACACCGAGTCCGATACCCAGCACCAGAATAAGAAAGGAAGAAGTAGTAACACACTCAAGGAAACTGGAGAACAATGTAATTCCCAGGTGATGTGGGGCTCATAAGAGCACAAATTAAGAAGAAAACAGAAATGAGAGCAAGTTGCAGAGACACAGCCCTCGACCACCTTTTTACCATTCACAAATATCATCCACCACTAGCACAAAGACGTACCTAGACTGCTATTTACTCCCAAAGTTTGTTCAGTGAGACTCCCAACTGGAAGTCTATAGGTGGTTCTCATAAGAATTACTTAGGTTTGCAGACCTCTCATTCATTGGAAGAGTAATAAAGGCTAAGAAAAGTCTCCTTCCTCATGTTAAATCCACACACTTCTGTCCTCAATAACCTAATTGTCAGGTTGGACACTTTAAAAACTATTCATATCAAAAATTTGTAACACAGTTGTGAGCATCAACATATGATGAATGGAGATTGTATCTGATGATTCCAATGAAGATAATATTTAGGAATTAATACTTTTTGCCCCCTTTTGCGTTTAAATTAATATCTCATAAAAGTTTATTAAATTCTTACCATACCCTGGTCACCAAGAGAAATCAAACAGCAAGTGCCTCATGAGTTCAAGGAGATAGTCCCATAAACTAACAAATTTCAGAAAAAGCATATATGATATTAAATTGTATGTTTACCATTTCTGAGTTTACCAAATGAAGTTCCAGCCCTTGTATTTTCAATTTATTTTATTCCATTTTAAAGTTAGTAATGAAATTACCCTGAACACATACTAGCTGTGGATGCCATTTAAATGTATAGACTTGATATATTACATCCATCAGAGGTTTCCATAGTTCATGGCAACAACATCAGAAACATCTTTAGTGTGCCGTAATGATTAAGAAATCCAGAACTAATTAATCAAAATTTGGGGAATTAGATTCAGAGTTTATTTAAGAGTTCCACAGTGGATTTTGATGCACAGCTAAGTTTAGGAAACTTTGACTTAAATAACTGCTACTAATTCTACCAAAAGTGACCTTAGCTCAACACAACACTAGTTTGCAAAATAAAAATCAGTTTCTTCACTGTGAGATTCATAAGAATGCTGATTAATTCATTTGAGTATGATTAAACTGCTTCCTCTACCCCGGGCTTGTGGACAGTGAGGAACTGAAATGTTTGCTGTGGTATCCATTATTAATGCTCTCTCTTTCCAAAGCCAGTCCCTCTGACCTCTGTTTATCCCAGCTTGTCTTCTGCATGAGTTTACAGTTACTTGTTATTATGTGCAATTACATCATGCTGAGTGTAAGGACACCCCACAAGCTGTTAGCTATATTAACTTAATAATAGATTTCAGGGTGTGATTTCCAATTAATTTCATTTTCCATATGCACATGCAGCTCCATGGGATGCCAAAATTATAGAGTAGCCATATGGTGCCTCTTAAGTAACAATTAAAACTAATTTTCTATTCTTTGACACACACACCAAAAAAAGTCATACGGCTGAAATGCCACAGAGAAAATTGAAACTTCAACAGCATCTGTAGCTCTCTAGAAAGAAGATGTCCCACTTTCCACACTTGTGGAATAGATAGTCAGGCTCCTCAACTGATAGAGGTTGAGAAAAGACTGTGGTCCCACCAGGCTTTTAGCACGTTTATTTCCTCTCTCCCCTTAACTCTGGTGAACTGTCTTGGAGAAGCTAAGAAAAAGTGATGAACTTTCATCTTGTTTCAGTCAGCTGAGCTGAAAGGAATAGTTTTGTTTAGAAACCAATGGCTTCTTATGAGAGACGTTTCCTACTGCCCCAGTTCCAAAAGGCAATGTCTAGATCACAGGGACAGACTAAAGAGAAAAAACAGGTAGGCCCACCTCAAGCAAGTGAGACCATTCAAGCAGTAGCAGTAACTGTTTGGGCTGGGGAAAGAGGCACTCCTGCTAGACACTGCGGCGGGCCAGTGACTGGATGGATGAAACCTCTACACTTATCGGAGGGTATAATTTTGTCAATTCTCAAGGACCCAATTTTGTCAGACTGATCAACTGAGAGCTTGAAAAACAAAACATCTCAAGACTCTATTCAAGTAAGCATTGAAACAGTCTGATTTTTCTAGACTTTCACAATTTTTAATTCAAAACTTGTCAAATTTTTAATGTGGGACCAAATAATATCACAGTGTAGACAGACCCTAAAGAATGCTGTAACTGCTTTGCTGAAAACATGACTAATCTCATTATTTTGTCTTTGAGGATGACTTGCCCGTACAGTTAATTTCTGTGAGAGGGATGGCAGAGGGTCTATGATGGGCAGAACAAGAGGGCAGAGGTTTCTGCAGATTCTGGTATGAAAAGTGAGAAACCACCTCTATGTCTTTTGTTCGGAAAATAAAAAATTTACCAGGAGTAAAACTTTGTGAAATCGGTATCAAAAACTTCACTAATAAAATGATGACACAGGATTTTTAGGGCAGTGAAACTATTCTGAACGAAACAATCATGGCTGATACATAACAGAATGTACAATGCCAAGAGTGCCCCTAATGTAAACTGTGGACATTGGATAATACTGATCTGACAACACAGGTTCCATCAGTTGTCACAAATGTAGTACTTTGGTACAGATACGGATAAGCAGGAAGGTTATGGATATATCCCCATAACGGATATATGGAAATTCTTTGTGGCTTCCTCTCAGTTTTGCTATGAAGCTAAAAGTATTCTTAAAAAACTAAGCCTTTTAAAAATGACACATTTTTCTTTCTTGAGGTATGCATATATGTACAGTGGTACCTCGGTTCATAAACACTTTTGTTTGTGAACAATTTGGCTTGCAAACAAAAGTGTTTGGCAAAATTTTGTTTTGTTTGCAAACTCTACACTGGGTGACGAACATGACCACGGCCATCTTTCCCACACAAACACAAATGTGGCCATCTTTTCCAAAATCATGGAACAAATTTAGTTTGTGATTGGACGAGAACTGAATCATATTCAATGGTTAGGTTCAATGTTGACATTATGGGGAAATTTCCAACCAAATTAGACAATAATCAAATTATCTGTATCTATCTATCTATCTATCTATCTACCTATCTATCTATCTATCCATTTTATGAACTGAAATGTGTGCCTGCCCCCAAAATTCATTCAGTGAAGTCCAAAACCCCAGTAACTCAGAATACCACCTTACTCTCAGAATGGTTCACTAGTTAAAAAGAGGTCATTAGGTGGGCCTTAATCCAATATGATGACAGCTTCATAAAAAGGGGAAATTTGGACAGTCATAGAGGGAGGACACTGCAAAGAAGGCAGAGATCAAGCTGGTGCTTCTACGGGTAAGAGAGGCCACAGACTGCCCAAATACCACCAGAAGCAAGGAAAGGGCATGGAACCACTTCTTTCTCACAGCCCTCACAAGGACCAACCCTACCATTACCTTTGATCTAGGATTTCTAGCCTCCAGAACTACAGTACAATAAGTGTCTATTGTTTAAGCCACCAGTTTCCAGCAGTTCCTTATGGTAGCCCGAGGAAACAACAGTCCCTATCAATTTGGTTTAACCTCTGACTCTACCACCCATTAGCTTTCTGATCCTGGGCAAGAGACCCCCCTAAACAGGATCTCCTTTCCCAAACAACCAGGCTGATAACAACAGTACCCTCTCGGCAACGTGGTGAGAGTTCAGACATGTACCACGAAGTTTACATCTTGGTACACAGAGATGTGTACCAAACCTGCAAGCCTCTCCCATCGTGTCCCTGTCCCAGGGGTGCACTCAGCCCTCAAACTTTGATAACCTCCAAGAATTTCCTACCATTCCTGCTGGCAGTTCACCATACAGGGATCATCCCACAGGGTCTGCAGGCTACATCCCTGAAACAGCAAACTCTTTCCCTCGAGTTAGAAAACTGCCACATGTAGGAGTTTCTGCCCAGTCCTGAAGTGTCTCTTCCTACCCCATTTTTTCATTACTTCCTTACTCACACTCACAAAATGAATGTAAAAACAGTACAACAAACACAAGCTCATTGAGTTAATATTAACATGATTATGTAACTTTGCTTGTCTGCAAGATTTGGCTCCTGACCTACCAATGCTTAAAAAAACATTTTACAAAATCTTCTCTGGTAACTAAGGGTTAATGACCACAAGTACGAAAGTGCTTTACTCTTGTGCTATTGTAACCTGAAGCAAAGTCTAGCATCTTTTGCTTTCTTGTATTAATTTTCAATTAAATGTTGCCAACATTATGACAAGGTTGTATGAGGCATTTCACACAAGTAAATATGAAAGTCTTCAACAACTGCAAAAAAATTCTCATCTGGCAAAAGAATAACACAAACTTAGCAGGTGCAGCATCTTACCTGTTTTGCTAAATAACCATACAAACAAAAACAAGCTGGGAGATTAGGTGTATCTTACATATTTCAGCAAAAACATGTATCTGGAAAGACAAATGTTTGGTTCAACACATCCCTCCTCAACGTTCAGTCATCATTTAGTCACTCACTCCCTCTTGGTTTCTCCTGTCTTACTCTATTCATACCCCCTCCTTGAAAACAACTATAGAAATTCTTGGAGAGTTTAACTTTTCAGTGGTGCATACTCAAACTTCAAACAGTGCACTTAGGTTTCTGCACTGTCTTTATCAGTTTAGAATGTAGACAAATTCACACACAACACACACTGGTGGGAAGAATTCTTACAAATCAGTGCTTAGTAGTTTACTATCACATTGTATTACAAAGGTTTTAAAAGCCCAATATATCATTTCAAAGGTTGCTCCTCCGTCAGTCACCCATGAGACCTTCAGATCACAAAGTGAGATCGAAAGATTTGGCCAGATCATTTGCTTTCCATCCAGGGTTTGGCCCTCCCTATCTCCTTGCCCCCACTTCCTTTTCCATTTTTGTTGGGGAAGAAGAGAACAGGTCAGCTTCAGGATAAAGAGCCACTGCAAACCTTTAATGCCACCATCTGACCTCCTCTTGCACCCTCTCAGCAAATTCTACCTTTAACACTACCTTGCAAATATAATCTTCAGTAGTGTTAACATTCCTTCATGCTTGGCCTTTAAAAGGACCCTAAGAGTCCAAGTTCCATAATTTAGATCTTCTTTTGGCAAAACATTCGTCCAATTTTATATAATAAAGAAGAAGCATGAGGTGGGCATGGTGGTACACACCTGTAATCCCAGCACTCTGGGAGGCTGAGGCAGGAGGATCATAAATTTAAGCCCAGCCTAGGCAACTTAGCAAGACACTGTCTCAAAATAAAAACTCAAAAAGGACTGCTGGTGTAGCTCAGTGTGAAGGCCCTGGGTTAAATTCCTAGTACCACAGACACATACACAAGGCAGCAGTGTGATGGCTAATAGTCAAGAGCAAGTTGTGCTACATAAAATCCTCTATATCAACTTCCTTGTCTGTAAGAAAGAGGCAACATCTGTCACATCATAAGGCTTGAAGGAATTAAAATGACTTCACTAATTCTATAAACTGCCCAAATACAACACCTGGCACAGAGGAAGTGCTCAGTAGGTATGCTACCTCCCATTACTGCTACAGTACTAACATTTCCTTTTTCTTCTTTTTTTTTTTTTTTTTTTTGTAATAATAGGGATTGAATTCAGGGAGTGCTGAGGTACATCTCCAGTGCTTTCTACTTTATTTTGAGGTAGGAGCTCACACTAAATTCCCTGGGTGGCTTTGAATTTACGATCTTTATGTGCGGCCTCCTGGTAGGTGGGATTACAGATGTGCACCACCATACCTGATGGTATGTATTTTCCTTATTAAGGGTAAAAAATCAGGCAAAGGTAAGTGCTTATTTAAATATTTTAGTATAGTCATTTCTAAAATATGCAATTACACAACTTATACTTTATTAAATTAATAAAGTAATTCTATGTTTAACTTAACTATAATGCATATGATTTATACTTTATTTTTAATTTATAGTTTAGTATTTATAGTTATCATTTACAATATATAATATATACAATGAATTCATCAAACGTGTTTTCCAAAAATTGCACGGTACTACAAAAAAAGTTACTGAAAATGCTTGGATTTGCCCCGCTAAAATTAGAAGTCACTGTCTTGAAGGAGAGTTTTTGGAACTCTCCAAGTGCTATGAACAGGGAAGGGCAGTGGGATGATGGAAGGATGGCCAACCCACTTGTTATGACCTCGAGCAAGGCCCAACCTGTAAAATTCTCCACTACTCTTTTCCCTGAATTTCAAATCCTTAGCCCCTCAGAATAATATAGGTCTTGTTTAACAAGAACAGCGAGGAAATGAGGCCAGCTAGGATGTATGTGTAAATATGGTACAGCCATACACTGGAGGGCTTTGAAACATACGGGAAGGAGGAGGAAGACATTTCTATGTACTGATCTCTAAGATATTGTTTAGTGAAAACCAATGCAGAAGAGAAAGTACAATGTGCTACCTGTGAAGATGACCAGTCCTCATCAAAGTTCTTAACTGGCCTGCATTTTGACAATGAGCAGCCACAAGAAAAGAAGAAAAGCATGAGCCGTTCTTGACACTCTCTTCTGCCAATGAAATAGTATCTATTAAGCAATAAATGAGGGGAATAGAGAAAAACATCAAGATCATTATAAATTATCCTTCTAGAAAAATCAAGTATATTTGCAATAGCAATTATAATTTGAACCATCCAACATAATCTCTTTTCCTAAACAGTGCAGGCCTCCGGAACCAGATGAAAACAGCCTCCCTTTTTAGACAGCTTTCCCCTTGTAATGTTACCTCTGAAGTTGGATCCCAGGGTATATAACTGGTGAACAAGACTGACACAGGGCTTGGCAGTAATTTTTTTTACTCCAATTTTTAGTTCATATTTGAACTTGATTTGGATTTTCAGCGACCTACAGCACAGTCTACCCATACACGGAAGAAACATGTCAACATGGCATTCTACATTAGATAGGCAAATGCCACAGTATCCGCCATACTGAGCAAAAGTTGCTAAATCAAATCTCTCCTATGGGCACTGAATCCTTGTCTTGGGTACCTGTGTTTTATAATCAACACAGAACAATTAAAACTTGAAATTCTATTGCTTGACTAGAAAGGTACAGTTACTTTTTTTTCTTAATCAACATAAGGATATCCTGCTATTTGTAATCTTAGAGGAACATTCTTTTCAATGAAAATAAAATATACGTTGTATATTAATATTACTTCTGTTACTGTCTGTGCATTTGTTTTTTTGTTGTTAACATATATTAACATATATAATGAAACATTAGGTTTTGAAACTATGGCATTTAAAATCAAAGTAATGGGTACCTCTCTGGTACTTAATGTAATCATAGAATTCTGGTAATTATGTTACATAGAATACTGCCACAAACATATTTATTAAACATGTGTTACATGTTATGTGCCTGTGACTGTGTTAGGTGCTCAGGATTCAGAAGAAAATACACAAGATCCTTGATTTCACTGGGCTTATGTCTGAAGGGGAAAGCTAGTCCACAAATATCTTTATAAACTATTTGATGTAGTCATATATACTGTATATAGTTCTTGGTTTATGAAGTTAATCATAATAAAATTCTACTGACTACAGTATAATTTTCTTTTTAAGAGATGCACTGTAGTATTACAGGATGCCTTAGGCATATCCGTGTGAAAACCAGTTATTTTATGACTTCGCTCTTACTCCAACTATGTAAACCAGTATTAGCTATTAAAATATAAGTGCCTTAAAAAATAAAAGCAATACATTTTGCTGGTCACTGACTCAAGCCTATACCACTTAACACCAGCATACAAACAAATAACCTTCATAAGCCATAAGCATGAGAAATGTGACTGCCCCTGCGAAGTCTTCCTGACTCCTTAGGTAAAGTTCATCACCCATCTTGTTCCCATAATAATTTATCAAAATTTCCAGTACTGTGTTTATCACGCCATATTGGAATTATCTGTTCTCCTCTATGACCTGCCAGCTCCTCATGGGCAGGAGCCACAGCACTATTGATGCCTTCTTGATGTATCTCCAGCACCCTCTGCAGTTCCTGGCACAGTGCAGCCATTCCATCCTGATGTGCCAAGTGCATCTGTGACAGAGGATGAATTGAATGTAGAAGGTAGGTGTCACTCAAAATACTTCCAGTTCCATGAGATATATTCACTATTTAAAGTGGAAATATTCTAAAATTCGAGTTCATCTCAGCTGTCCATCACATCTGAAAAATCATTCCTTCTACTCCACTGCGATATACTGAGGTACACTGTATTCAGGGACTGCAGTAACTACCTGAATCAATCAGACAGAAGTCATAGCATGGTGGTAGGAATCACACATCTGTCCACTTAAGACAAAATTTTGCATTCAAGGACAAGCATCTGCAGTAAAATACTGAAGCATGAGGCAGCTGATTAGCCTTTTTTGATAAATCCTTTGGTTCTCTGAACACAGTGAATATTCCAATATTGTGTCTTTGACCTTATAAAGTTATTCTTCTTCTCAGGTGGTCAAATAAAGATAAAAATCTTACAGGAGGAAAATGGTTAAATAAGTTTTAATTCATCAAATGATAGAACTGAATCCAGTCATTATAATTACATTTGGGAGTACACCTAACAACATGTGAAAATTTTCATATAATATGTTAATGTTAGAACTCAACTATACATAACGTGTGATCTCAATTTTGAGAAATAAATCCATTTGAAAATAGTTATAAAGGTATATTATTTGCAAACAGAAAAAATAAAGGAGATGAGCTAAATTATTATCTCTGGGACAAAGAGATGAGCTTTGCTTTCTTCTTTATAATCCCCTCTAGTTCCTACCATTTTTTTTTTTACCATCATCATGAATTATTTATAGAAATCCTGACATTGTATGCATTTTTATTTTGGTAAAGAAAAAGCATATCTTCTCAAAAGAGTTTACGATACATTTTGCAAAGCAGCAATTCTTCTACTTTCTTCTACTAATGCACTTTTCTTATTTTTTGTAATTATACCGTATTCATTAATAATACACATATCAGAAGTAAAAATGAGCCATTATGTTTCTCTCCATAGTGAATAAAATGAACTTTTCAGAAACTTAAGATATAATTATCTAGTAAAGATTAATAATTAGCTTTATAACTATGGATTTCTTCCACTGTATGCTTTTATGCCTCACTATTGCAATATGTTAACCTGCTCTAGAAGCAAGGGAAACATCAATGGAATGTTACAAAATACTTCTAAATATAAAGTAACACTGCACTTCAATATGGCAGGACTATGTCAGGAGTTTAAAGAAAGAAATTTGGAAGCATTTGGCGACATTTATATTCAAGTTATTTTTTATCCCCATGTCCACAGAAGAAAACTGTAGTCTCTTTTTAATTTACTCTGTTGGCAAAAGGTTACTTAAAATCCATGGTGATGAAGTCCAAGTTGAAGGACATACCTTGAGCTCTTCAGACTTTCCTTGAGCTCTTCAGCTTTTCCCTTTGATCTTTTCTGTACTTAAAAAACCTAAAATTTATTTTTCCCGTTTGAGCCAAAGTAGAAGAAGACAATGTTTTATTAAGATTCTTCATTCCCCAGCATAAAGTATTTCTATACAAAGAAAACCTGTCTTTTTGCTCCTGTGAAAATGTTTTCAAAACTATTAGTCTGGAAATTGATTCAAATGTATAAAACTCTGAAAGGAGAAAGACAGAAAAGATGATGACGACAAATATATGTACGGGCTGCCTGGGCAAAGGCTAAAGAGTGTGTTGGTTGGCCCACTCAGAAACAATGCACCAATTAAACCTCGGCAAATCATATAACAAGGGTACTCTAGAGACCTGTCTTCAGTGAATTTGTTGTGAGAGAGACCACAATAGCAAGAGAAGAGTGGTACTATGTCATGGAACTGTTAAGATTTAAGAAAAAAAAAAAATCACTGTTGAGATATTAAGAAAAGAAAAGAGGATTCGTGGTACACAAAAGCCCACAGAACAGGTAAAATGCAAAATGATTTCTCAAATGATGCAGAGCAAATGGCTTGGTTTTTCTACCAAATGGAGAAGCACAGCTGGCTACAGCTCTGAAATCATTACTTAGATGTGAAAGTAGCAAAGTAAGCACAGGATAGAAAAAAAACAGGACTAAAAATTAATATGATTCCTTGATTTTATATGAGATTGACATTCCACAGCAACACAAATGAAGTAGGGGGGCAATTAGAAAACAAATGCTTTCCAGCTTAGTCTTAAAGAAAACAACTTCTATTTTAGAGAAAATCTACAAGTATTTCTTGAACACAAATTGTGAACCATAAATTTACCTTGCCTCAGCAAGCTTTTAAAAACTAAATACTGAAAGTACTAAGAACAAATATAGAGTACGAGAAATAATTCCTAAATCAGAGCTAAGATTATCATAGTTAAAAGTATATTAGAAACATATTTAGGAAAAATGATCAGACTATTGAGCTTTTCAATTATGATGCCCATTTCCACCCTATCTAGAATCCTGCAGTTCTCAAGCTTAGCAAAGCAAGTGCATTAATTTCTTGATTTTGTGATTCATTAATTTGATAATTTCTTATAAAATATGAGACCAACAAAAATCTTGCTAATATCCCTGAGGATATTCCAGAACAAATTTGCTGAGCTCTTAGAACATAATCTTCCTAACACTCAAGACATTTACTATTTATTAGTTTGTTCCAAAGTATTTTGTAGATGCCTGTCTCTCATGTAAACTTTAATCTCTAGGTATATGTAAATCAATTAAGGAAGACTTCATATTTCTTTCTTTAAAAAAATGTATCTAATCATATTTCCTCTCCCTAGGAGTTTTGGGGCAGGGTTGCTACCTAGAGCCCTAGTGGTTCCAGAAGGCTGGACCTTGGCCTCAGTGAACTTCAAACCAGACCTCAGCTTCAGGGAGTCCAAAACAGAGAGCATTACAGAAACACACAGGATTATTCTTGAGCTTGAAAATCCAATGGGATTTGCCCTGCCAAGTTTGCCATTTGTGGGGCCTGTGATTACTGTTTTGTTTCTTTTAGGAATGGGAATGCCTCTGATATTCCTGTCCCACCTATCTTGGAAGCAGAAAGCTTGTCTAATTTCACGGGTTCATAGCAGGAGAGGAATTCCACCTCAGGGTGCATCATACCTAAAGTTTCTCCATGGCTGACTTAGATGAGCTTTTGGACTTACAGTTGATGCTGGAACGGGTTAAGATTTTTAAGGGCTGTTGAGATGGAGTGAATGAATGTATTTTGACTGTAAGAAGGATATGGGGGTGTGGTACAGAGGGCAAAGGGCTGAAGGCTAAACTGTGCATCCCTCTCCAAATTCATACATTGAATTCTCAACTCTAAAAACCTCAGAATGAACCCAAAGAGATAAGGTCTTTAACTGAGGGCAGTGGTATACACCAGTAAGTACCAGCTATTTGGCTAAAGCAGGAGGGTTTCTTGAGTCCAGGAGTTGGAGCCTGCCTGGGCAACGTAATGAGACACTGTCTTAACAAAAAAAAAAAAAAAAAACAAAACAAACAAACAAACAAAAAACCAGATAGAAGGTCTTTAAAGAGGAAAATTAAAATGTGGCTGTGGCCATGGGTGTAGGCATCTAATCCCAAAACAACTGATGTCAAGAAGAGGAGGAGAGTCCATGGAAAGGACAGTCCAGGTGAGGACACAGTGAGAGGGCAGACACCATCATATCAAGGAGAAAGGCCTCAGAATGGTTTATTAGTACTTTGGCCTTGGACTTGTAGATTACATAACGGTGATAAATACATTCCTATTATTTAAGCCACCCAGTTTGTGTTATTTTGTTATGACAGCCCAGGTTACTAACAAACCTGCCTTGCCACTGACTGAGGGAACATGCCACAAACACACAATTGGTTCTTTATCAAGGACAAAAGAAGGTGGTCTTGCCCAGAGACTGGTCTAGCTTTGACTCAACATCTAGGAAGTAACCTATGTCATAACAGATAGAAATGTCTTTGTTTAGGAAAAGAACTGTCTGGGCAGGGCCAGCTATATCCAATAGTCTCAGGGAGCAGCTGGGCATACAGAAAGACCAAGCACATAATTTATGGTGGGGTGGGGGATAACATGGATGTTGAGATCAGCCACATAGACAGTCAATCAACCGACCATGCCGACGTACAGGAGCCCCAGTCAACACTCTGAACACTGAAGTTCAGGCGAGCTGCTCTGGTGACAACATTCTGCAGGCACTGTTACACACCAAAACACATCCCGACACCACAGGTCCAAAAAGAAAGTAGATATCAGAAGTGAAGTTTTAGAAACTGGGTCCTTTAATTCTGAAGTTAGGCTAACTGCAGATAGGTTAAAACTTTCACTATCTCAGCAATGTTTCTTCTACCTACCCCAGAATTGACTATGATTTCCTTCTTTTTTGGCACAGCACAACACATAATGCTAACTGAGCTGGTAATTACAGTGATACTAAACCCAGAGCAATTTTGTCCTCCACAGAACACTTAGCAATGGCTGAACAAAGTTTTTGTGGTTACAACTGGAGGTTGTGTAACTGCAGGGAGGCACATATAGGCTGTGGCCACAGAAAGCTGAAGTTCAGATCCACACCAACAGAGACAAGCCACACTGTGACTTTTAAAAGATGGAAGTTTATTATAAAACTACAGCAGATATGAGCATAGTCTGATAATACATTACCACACAATGGGGCAAGGAACAGTACCGAAGATGAAGGAGAATCCTCTGGGGAAGCATCTTGTATGAGACACAGCCTTCCGCATGCAAGAGAAAACACCAACAAACACCAACAACACACACTCTAACTGTACCCAGTTTGTTAGTACTGTGTTCAGACAAAGTGGCTTGGTGCCCACAGGCCTACGTGGCTGGAAAGATCTTTTCCACCCTTGACTATAGTCGATGCAATGCACAGTTCTTGTGTATGTTAACAGTTATCTCTATACATTCTTTTCCCAGGGGAAATAGCCAGTTTCTCTACAAAAGGCAGCAGCCAAGGTCACTTCTGCAAACACCTGCATTTTGCTGATGCGCATCACTTTTAACCCTTTCTTTCACAGGTTTACTGGCATCTAGTAGGTAGAGGCCAGAGATGCTGTTAAATATCCTGTAGTACACAGGACAACTACACACAGCAAAGAATCTGCCCCAGGAGTTGTCTTGTCTAAGAAATGCCATGTTACGCGCTTGACATTTACCGGGTAGACCCTAAGATCTAAGATGACTCTAGAGGTAAGAAATCACACTGAATTCTAAGGATCAGTGTCTATCACTCCTGTTTAATGTTGGGAAAATTTCCAAACTTTTTGCTCTCAACTTTCTCATTTATAAATGAAACTAATAATAGAATATACTCCATAGGACTGTTTACAGAAGAAATTAAACCACATGTTGAAATAACAAACTACTTAAAACAAAGTAAGCAAAAAATGTTCACTCTACATCATTCAGTTCTCATCATATAATAAAAAACATTTTTAAATGCTTTGACTGAAATATGGGTAAAACCAGGTCACGTGTTACCTTTTCTTGATTTGTTACTGTACAGATATATGACTCCTTAACAGCATAAATACAAACTGCCAACAAATTAAGTATTTCTATAAAAAATTTGTCTTCACCTATGAACCTTTCTTTTCTTCCATTATAAATATTCATGATTGGCTTTTTTGTGTGTATATTTCTTCAAAGAAACAAAGTTTGTATCACATGTGAGAGTTACTATGGGGTAACAAAGAAAACCAAGCAATCCAGACATGGAATTCCTGGGCAGTCACCTGAACACAACTACCCAGTAAATGCAGCCACCAAGTAAGCAACTCCCTCCTCCTCCATGACCATCTTCCAGAAAATCATAAACTGCCCCATATCAGAGAGCATTCAGGTCAAGGGCATGTGGTACCTGGGAACTAAAAAACGTCTGTCTTCTACCACCCTCTCTCTCAAGTGAATTTCTCATGTAACAGGCATTAACTCTTCCCTCACAGGGTCCCAAAATTACTACAACACCTGGTATAATATGTGTGCCTATTAATTCATTCTTTCTTAGATGGTTGGGAGAACACATGAACAGATGGCCAAATGAATGAAAAACCAGAAAGCAAACAGAAAAACAAATAAAAGAATGCATAAAATAGTTATTTCTTTAGCTTATGAATAGTATTGCTACTAGGGTTTGTTTGCGTTTGGACAAAATTAAAATATCACTGTTCTCAACAGTATATATGCAAATAAATGATCAGCAACAGACCATATTCTGATCAAGTAAAAATAATACTCTGCCAGTTTCAATGAATGATACAGACCAGATGACAAGAACTGATTAGATTCTTACTGGGAAGAAGGTGCTCTCCATCTTGCAGCAGGTTCCAAGTTAAAACAGCCAAGAATGGAATGCATTTCAGACCGTACAGGGAAAGAATTACTGCTCCCCATGAAGACAGAAGACAAAGTAAGGAAATCTACTCCCACCAATTCAAGTATTAGACAGTCACGCCAGTGCAAATAGGTAAGAAGAGAAATTAAAGGCATGTCAATTGGAGCACGTAGGGAAAAAGGGTAAAATTACCTACTCACAGAAGACATGATATTATACATAAAAATACCTCGCCAGGCTTGTTGATGCATACTTGTATTCCCAGCTAGCTGGGAGGCTGAGGCAGGAGAACTTCAAGTTTGAGATCAACCTACGCAACTTAGCAAGATGCTGTTTCAAGACAAAAAAATTTTTTTAAAGACTGGGGACATAATTAAACATTTGCTGAATTCAATCTCCAGTACTGGAAAAAAATCATAAGAAATCAATTTTTTAAAGTATAGAACAAATAAATAAGTACAGCAAAACCACAGGATATAAGATCAAGTATACAAAAAAATCAACTGTACTTCTCTATACAAGTAATGAACAATCTGAAAATAAAATTATTAAAGAAATTCCATTTTTAATAATGTCAAAAAGAATAAAATATTTAGAAGTTTATTAAAAGAAATGAAAGATTAATATACCTGATAACTCAAAAATACTGCTTAAAAAGTTAAAGAAAATGTAAATATGTGTTCTTGGGCTGGGTGTGGTGGTGCACACTTATAATCCCAGCACCTGGGAGGCTGAGCCAAGAGAATCACCGTGAGTTCAAGGCCACTTTCAATTAGATAGCTAGACCTTATCTCAAAAAAAAACAAAAACAAAAAAAGAACGAATGAATGAATGTTCTTGGATTGGAAAATACAATACTGTCGACTGGCAATACTCCCAAATCTGATTTACACAAACTGTTTTTTCCTCAGGGTGTGGTGCTGGAGATTGAACTCTGAGATCTGATATATGCTAGGTAAGCATTTATCACTTGAGCCACACTGCTAGAACTTTCCATTTTTTGAGACAAGCTCTTGCCAAATTGCCCAGACTGGCCTTGAACTTACAATCCCCCCATCTCAGCCTCCTGAGTGACGGATGACAGGCATGCACCACTGGGCTCAGCACAGCACAAACTCTTAGCAAAATTCCAGCATGTTCATTTGGTGAAATACATAAGCATATCCTAAAATGTACATGGAAAAGCAAAATCCTAGAATTGTAAAACTTATAAAAATTAAAACTTATCAAGTCAGTCAGTGTGGCACCAATATATATATATCTGGTTGCTGCCATAACAAATCACCACAAATTCAGCAGCATAGCACAAGCAGATCCTTACATTCCTATCAGTCAGACGTCCAATATGGGTCTCTCATCAGGCTACAAACAAGGTACAGTACTGACAGGGCTGCATTCCCTCCCAGAGGCTCATTGAATTCAGTTCCTGGGGCAAAGGCACTAAGATCCCCCCACTCCTTGCTATCAACTGAAAGCTGTTTCCTACCTGTTAGAAGCCACTCACATCCCTTAGCTGGTGGCCACCTTCATTTTCAAAGCCAGTAACTGTACACTGAGTCTCCTTCATGCTCAAGTAGCTCCTCCTCTTTTCATTTTGTACCTCTGACCTACTAGGAAAAGGTCCTCTTCCTTTAACAATTTGTGTGACCAGATTGAGCTCACCTAGTAATTCAGGATAATCTCCCTTGTCAACATTCATACTTGTAATCATATCATATTCACAGGTCCTGGGGCTTAGGGTATGGATATCTATGGCAAGCCATATACTAAGCACATGGTATAAAAATAGATATATAAATGGGACAGATTTGAGAGTTAAGAAATAAATCCTTAAGCTTAAAGTCAGGGGTTTTTGACAACGGTACCAAGACAATTCAGTGGCAAAGGTACACTCCTTCATAAACATCGTGCGAGGATGAGTGCAAAAGAACTAACTTAGTTAGACCTTCACTCACATCATACACCAAAAGGGACCAAAAATGGATCGTAAGTTTAAATATAAGAGCTAAAATAATAAACTTTTAGAAGAAAATACAGGAGATAATCTCTGAGACCGAGATTAAATAAATTTTCTTAGATAGGACACCAAGAGCTTAATCAAAAAGAAAAAAAAAGTTGGGCATTATTAACCTTTAAAACTTTTACACTTAACATGGCACCATTAGCAAAGTAACATGAAACAACAAAGCAAAATACATGTCAAATAAAGGACCTGTCTCCAAAATTGATGAATAACTCCTACAACTTAGACAAAACTCAATTTTTTAAAAAATGGACAAAAGATAAAACCAGACATCCACCAAAGAGTTTAGAATGGCTAAAAGTACATGAAAAAGGTATTAAGGAAAGGTAAATTAAAATTACATTATTAAGGAAAGGTAAATTAAAATTACATTAAAAAAATTACACTGAAATCTAACAAGAACAGTTATATTTAATAGGACAGACAACAAAAACTGTTAGTGAGGATGTAGAGCAACAGGAACCTTAGTAGTACACTGCTGGTAGGAAGGTAAAATGGTACAGTTACTTTTGAAAACAGCAGGGCGGTTTCTCAGAAAATCAAATATACAGTTAACATATGACCCATCAATTCCAATTCTGAGTATCTACCCAAGAGAAATGAAAACAAATATCTACACAAACATTTGCATGTATATTAATAGTAAAATTATTAATTATGGTCTCAAATTGGGACAATTTAAATTTTTACCAAAAAACAAATGTCAACACAAAACTTGCATGTATAATAATAATAAAATTATTAATAATAGTTTCAGGTTGGGAATAATGTAAATGTTTAGCAAATGGTTAAAGAGAGACCAAATGTGGCATATACATTCAATGGATTACTATCCAGTAATATAAAGGAAATAACTCTAATACTGACATATGCTAATTCAGAAATTAACCTCAAAAACACTACATTAAGACAAAGACGCCAAAGATAGAAAGCCATATGTCCTATGATCCCATTTATACAAAATGTCCAGAGCAGACAAAACTGAAGAAACAGAAAGTACATTAGGTGTTACCTGGCCCACGGGTAAGAACAGGAATTAACAGTAAATGACACTGGGACCTTACTTGGAAGGGGGTTAGGAGGAAAATATTTTCTGGTGGTGACCACATAAATCAATAAAATTGCTAAAAACCACAAAATTGCACCTTACAACAGGTAAATTTAATGCTACATAAACTGCACGAAGTTGCTTAGAAATGAAGGAAGAGAAGGAAGGAAAGAGGAATGGAGAGAGAGAATCCATCAGATGAAGGAGCCCCTCCAGTAAGAGGTATGTGTTGTGCACAAGAATTGCAGAGACTTGCTGGTTTTTCACAGTGCCAGGACCCAGCTTCCTGATATCACTATAAGCCTAAAAATTATTCACCAATCAACAGCGGCAAACAGCAAAAACAAGTCAACCCACATCTCCTGAAGAAACACCAGATCAAGTTTTATTCGTGACTGTATCAATGTGCATACAGTCATGCTTTTCCTTCATAACCTGGGGACTCTCTGAAGGAAGTAACAAAGAATGTTATGGCACGGTTTATATAAAGCATATAAATTGCTTTCATGTGGACCAGTAAATATTCTGGACAATTTTTAATATGCAACTATAGAGTTGGGGGGGCTGGGGCTTATAGCTCAGTAATTAGAGTACTTACCTTGCAAGCACAAGGCCCTGAGTTCGATCCCCAGCACCACCACCCCCAAAAAAAACCACTAATAGATTTGGGAACTTTCCTGATTCAAAATCAAACAGTTTCCAGAAGTAGTTCCCATTCACAAGTGTGTTGAGACATTCTTCTCTTTAAGTAGCAAATAGGTGAATTTACACAAACATATTTAAATTCCTAGAGCACAGAGAAAATGTTAAGAACACCCTCTACCCCAGAAAACTATTCTCCTATGTATGATGGACATTATCTCAAAGAAAAGAAATCTTCTCAAAGAACTTTACTGGGCCACAGTTTTCCCAACTGCTGATTATAAAGAATTTCAGCTGACAGTTACTTCCACTCTACCAACTATATAGAAATATTTTCGACCAACTGGGTTGGAGAGGGAAAGCATACAAGTTAAGAAGACAGAAAATACTACAGGTTCACTTGATTCAAAGCTTGAGCACTTCCAGTCCTAACAATGGATAACCAAATTAGTCAAATACATTTTCACAATCAATACCAAAATAGTGGTTAAAGAAAAAAAAGAGCTCAAAAATGCATTAGCCACCTGTATGTACAGAACCCACCCAGCTCAGGTAGATGGCATAAATCAATTATTAAATTCAACTAGAACAGTTAAAAGCAAAGTTCACTTTGCAATAAATATAAGCTTATGAGAAAATAATTAAAAATTCACACAGGAGAAAACTAAAGAGGAATCATAAAAGACCCCACGCTAAGCATAAAATAAATAAACAGCACTTCCTGAGATGGTTAAAGTTTAGCTGGAGTCACAGATAATAAAACTTTTAAGAACATACAAAGCCCAGGCATGGGGGTACATGTCTATACTCCCAGCACCCTAGGTGGCCGAGGGAGGAGGATCAAAAGTTCTAGCCTAGCCTGAGCAACTCAGCAACTTAGTGAGACCCTGTCTCAAAACAGATAAATAAATAAATAAATAAATAAATAAATAAATATAAAAATTTAAATTTGAAGGGTTGGGAATGTAGTTAAGTGCAAAGGGTCCCAGCAGCCCTATCTATCAGACAAACTCTCCATTAAAAAAAAAAAAAAAAAGATAGGACCAGGAACAGTCTGGGTTAATAAGTTTAAGTAAACCATGAACTAGAAAAAACAGATTTGGGCCAAGTAAAAGAAGATATAAAAAATTTGACATAAACATTAACTTTTCATAAGTGCTAAATGCTGTATGAAAGACTTCCGATCATTACACAGCAAAGAATTAAAATAAAATCTGGTGGTGTTTCAACCTGTGAAGACCTAACTGAATTTTTTTTTTTTTTGGTCTGTTTTAATGCTCAGTGCAAAATCCAGGTAGCAGAAAAAGCTGTATCAGAGCCTCTTCGATGGTCTTTTTCCTCAAGTAAAGACAGGAAGAATAGTGAGAAACAAGGGCGCTCTTCAAAGTCTCATAATGTGGCACAGAACCGGGATGGCCAGGTATAGCCCCACCACAAAGGGGCATCTGCATTACAGCGCAGCCAGCGTTGAGATAGTTTTTTTTTTTTTTTTTAGTGGTGCCGGGGATTGAACTCAGGCCCTTGTGCTTGCAAGGCAAGCACTCTAATCACTGAGCTAAATCCCCAGCCCTTGAGATAGGTATTTTATAGGTAGCTCCTCATTCAATTTTAACTTATTGAGCAATGGAATCAAATCTCTATCTGTCCAAAGAACTAAAGGCCAAGAGAGTGAAGTCCCATCTTTAGGGACTTTTGCTTAAGAACAACAAAAGGAAAGGAAGTGTCAAATTTGCATCTCGTAAAACATAAGCCAGCAATTGAAGAGCGCTTGGGGAGAGTAGCTGGGGTTGGGGGTGGAGGGCACTGGGGAGGAAATGATTGCTTATCTTCCTTTCTCTGCTTTTATCTCTGATTTGGGCAGGTAAAAATTTTAATTCCTACCAATTTAAAATCTATTCTCTACTTTCAGCTGATTCTAAATTGCACAATGAATAAATAGCATAAACTCAATATACATAGTGATCTATATATTATGTAGATTTTAAGGCTATGTATGCATGCAAGAGTTACAGAAATAGTGGCACCTATCAAGACTATGCCTGTGATGGGGGAAATGATCTAGTTATCCAATAAGAATGAAAACAAAATAACGATGAACATTTGTGCTTTCAAAATGTCTTCCATTAGCTTACTTACAAAAACAAAACAAAACAAAACAAAAGTGAATGGAAGTTATTTACTCTTTATTTTAGGGTGGAATCTCAGAGAAGCCAGGACAAGAGGGCCAGGGCAGGAGGACCAGGGAAAGCAGAGCAATGTTAAGGTGTGGATTGCTAAAGTAGCCAGTATACACCAGAGAGCAGAGATGGCTGCTTGGTTATGGGAGATGTTTCCAGAGAGGTTATTTTGGGAACCACCTCTGTATCTGGGTTAATCCATGAGGACACAAAAAGGGAGAAAAGGAGGTGGTCAAGGAGGACAAGGAACATATCCACAGGTTTTCTCTTTCTCCTTCCTCTCTCTGGTCTAAGTCGGCCATAAATTAGTGGAAACAGTGAGACTCAGCTTAGTCTGCCACTCAGAGGAGACAAAGGGTACCCATCAAGGCCAGCAACTTCGGGGTGGCCCAAGGGGATGAGGCAAACTGGTACCACATGCTGTATCTCTTAGAAAGGGTTCTGGGGCACATGGCCTGGCTCCAACTGGGCCTCATATGAAACATTTTCTAGGATTTTACAATATTTTCCAAAGATTAAAAGCTTATGAAATCCTAAAATTTCCTCAAAAAGAAAGGAATCAGAAATTTTAGTATGTTATCTGTAATAGCAGAATTTATAATTAAAGCTGAAAATAACTGTTTCACTCTGAAATGAAAATTTTCATTGCTCAATAATGGATCCATTTACAATTATGTTTTCAGTAAGTTACAGGGTCTAAGTTCACAGTTTATAAAGCAGGCAAAATGAGACAATTATGAGATTAAGAGTAGAAGAATTTAGAATGTCAAGAGGCATTAATTTAAGTGAGGAATAACTTCTCTGCACCTAATTTAATTAATGCCAAAAGCTGTTAGAACTTTGTTTTTCTGAAAGAAAATACAAAATTGGATAAGATTAACAGAGTAATCATAGTCTAACGTCTTGCCCTTCAGAACTACACAAGTTTTATTTCTCAACAAATCTGAAAAAACAAAAATTCTCACTCGCACTGAGTGCAATATTAAACCAGGAGAAAATCCAAACACATTTTAATGTGCTTACTGCCACTACACCACAAATAAAGAAACTCCCAAAGTCAAAGACTCTGGCCTCACTTCCCTTCCTTCCTGATAGAACAGACTGTGCCAACAATATTCCAAACTGGACACTAACTCCTTCCAGTGTAGTGCCTAACAGCAAATCAGGGTAGGGTTAGAAAAATAAAATTTGGAGACATAATAGCAAATAAAGTCCAGTTTAACTGTCAACCAGATTATGTCATTCTCAAAGTATGTTTAAAAACAAAACACATAGCAGAACATGTAATATTAAGTTCTAAAGCAAAATGGTACTTCCTATTCTGAGACAAATAAACAGAAAGACATAAAAAATATTTCAGTTACGGTTCTCTGCCAGGAAAACTCTACAAGACTTCAAAATCAGGGAGACAAAAGACTCAACAAAAAGTGGGGGGGGATGAGAAACCACCAACTTAGAATATACTCTAGTAAATATCAACATCTTGATGTTTTATAATTTTATCTACATCACTGTTATACGAGTATATCCTAATACTTAAACTTTATAGAACAAAGAACACTAAGAAAAGTCCCTCACTATCTTTGTTGGGGTTTTTTTTTTAGATTATTATATTCAGGATGAAGAATACAGAAAAAGCACAGGCAGGCACTTTTTGTCTTGATATCTATATTGTGTTCATATCAGAGGCAGATACAATATGGAAACCTGAACTTGGACTAAGCACTTGGCCTTTCTCACTGGATCACTGTGCTCCTAATTCATCTAGTACACTACCCAAGTGCATGGGCTTTGCAGTCAAACAGAATTATATTTTATCTCCAATTATTAGACATGCAGTCTTGGTCAAGATCTTTGTTTCCTCAGCTGTAAAACAGGTGCAGCAGAAACTTGTTGAAAAGTCTCACCTGCTGGTTAAATGATACAATGAATATAATAACAGTATAGTGTCTGGCAAGCGAGAAGTACGGTCACTGCTGCTTTGATTCTTTCACTCACACATGGGCAAGTACAGAGCAGCTTTCTCTCTGGGATAGAAAGACGAATCTCTGTTTTTATAATTGAGAAGATGCTCATACATAAGGATTAGGGGGCATTCATAAAAGAAACAAACTGTGAGATTTCTTTCACTGAACAAGTCGACAATGCTTGCTTGTTGACAATTTTGTATCTACTGCTTTGTGTATTGGGTACAATGCAAAAGAAGCTACCTGTGTCCTCAAGGAGCTTACAGTCTAGAATTACAGGTACGATATGCAGAAATACAAAGTATATGTACTTATACCATTACACATAAGGCTGGAAGGCCATAAAACAAACTGACAACACTTATTTGAGTGGAACAATTCCAATTAATTGCTTTTGTATTTCTGTTTTTGGAGAGTTCTGCAATAAGCTGTTCTCTGTTTCTTTTTGGTGGTAATTGAGGAAAAGAATGCTAAAAAGATAAAATTAATGAAATACAAATGTTCCAAGTGGCTCCTCCTCAGGTTTGCTGAGTGCTTCTGTTAAGCACGCGCGCGCGCGCACACACACACACACACACACACACACACACAGGCAGGTTGCAGGAGTTCAGAAGCAAAGCCTGAGGGCCCAGATCACCAGCATAGACTACCTTTTCATTAACTATTATCTTTCCTTCCATGAGAGAATGGAGAATGTTATCCATGGGTCACAAAGTCTGGAGCTTATTATACTTCCAAAACCACTGGGCAGTTCTGCACCCAGTTGCACTGAACATTATAGAGTGTCAATCATAATTTCACAACTGAGTTGTCAGAAAGAAAAAATGCCTTTTGTGCTTGAAAATGTCAAGTATAACCCAATAAATGTCAAATAAAATTGAATTGTTTATAAGAACTTAGGGGTGTGTGAATAGGAAGCCTCTGCAAGACCCTCTGAAAGTACGGCTTCCTACATTTAGTAGAGTTTGAGTTGCTGAAACCAATCCCCCTCCTGGCCTGGTACCCTGCACAGAAAAGCATGCTAACTTCCTCTGTAGAGTATTTTATTCTTCAAATAATTGGCTGTCCAGTCAGTTTTCCAATAAACACATTTCTCAGACACATAAATCTCAGTGTGCTAATTCAGCAGGTCACTAAGGCATATAACCAATGCTGGTTAACATTTTTTTTACATTCCCATGGTAGTCTTTTTTCAAGAGCAAACTCCAAAAATGCAGCCAGCCAAATTGAGATGATACAAGACCAAAAGTGCTCAACACATAGCTATTGCCTTTACAATGAAAGCAGTCCTAAGTGATCGGATTCTGGAGGATCTGTCAATAAACAACTGACTTTCTCTGGATGTTTATTCTTTCTCCAAGAGATTAATCATTATGCCAGTTGATTCTGATTGATCTGAGACACTGCTGGAGAGGTGACAAGACTGTGAGGGCACTACCCTTGTCAGTGGGTTAAGCCATGCATGAGTTCATAGCTATCAGGATGGGGCCTAGTTGAAGGAAGGAGGGCAGGGAGGGCACTGGCCCCTGCCTCTCAGGTTCTTCCCCTACTCTCTGCTTTCTAATGCCCTGAGTTGAGAAGTTTTCTTTCTTCATTATGTTTCTCTCTTGGAACCATGGATTTGAGAGAGAGAATAAACTTCTCACCCTTTAAGTTATAAATGACGGGTATTTTGTCCCAGCAATAGGAAACTGACCAATACAAATATTCAGTAGTTTTTAAAAGAGGAGGGCATGCAATAAAGTAATGGCTATGATTCTTTAATTTGATCGATGTTTTTTGCGCACTTCCTGGTGGCAAGTTCTTTGAACCAAGGATACAATGGAAAATCATGACGTTTTGGAGCTCAAAGTCAAGCTAGGGAGACAGAGAAGCAGGCAAAGATAAACTGTGTATGATACCGTACAGTGACTGGGCAGCAGGATCTCCAAGGGAAGCCCAGGGAAATTTCTTGTAGTATCATTCCATGAGGGAGAGGTAAGCACTAAAGTACCAAAGAGAAGGAAGAATAATTGTATACAAAAATCCAAAGGGATTAATGAACTTCACAAGATTTAGTCATGTGAGGAGGACTTCAGTCAATATGCAGGAGTTAGGCAGTTAAGATGCAGAAATGATAAATAATTTATAAAGTTATCAAAAACCCAGACAACTGTATTTTAACTTGAAATACCCAAGTTAGACAGCCAAATGTGGAACTCTATTTCTCAGGTCAAGTCAGTCTAAATCTATCCTTTCAAAGTTTTGTACTATCCAAGTACTAGAGGAATTTTGCAATGTACATAACAAATTGACACATCACATTTCTAACCCATACATATCAGTGCAATGACATGTCCCTTCTCCAAAAGCCATCTTTTATTATATCACATACTATTTTTTTCCCATGAAGTCATTCTTTTATTCATTGTAATGGTTGTTTTTCCTCTGTCAAAGCTCCACAACCCCCATTAGTAATTAGGTTGTCTCAGGGTGGTGAATGGGGGCTAATTATATTCAATAAAAAAGGGAAAACACCTTACAGTTTTCCCTCCATATGAAACTGAACAGTAGCCTGGGGATGTTTAATCACCAAGGGCTCTTGGACGCTAAGATCACCTGCCAAGCCCTACACAACTTGTATTTCCCATACCCCAATCTGATATTCTCATGGCTCACGTGCTTTCTTTCCCTTTTTAGCCTACTCCTGCTATGCTGACCTCTTCGTCATCACTTGACAATTTCAGGCACATTCCTGCCTCAGAGCCTTTCCGGTGCCCACCCCTGACCCTCTGTACAGTTTAACACTGCTTTGGCTCCAGCTCTCTCTTAAGTTTTTTCTGAAGCAACCTGGTCATGGCCATGGAGGAAACATGCAGAGGCTACTCAGTGCTCCCTTCTGCTCTTCTATGGAGTAAGGAATTTATAATGAAAAATAATCACACCGTAAAAACTGGCACAAGGTGAACACTGTGACACTTAAAGAGCAGGTAAAGGACACTCTTCAGAACTGACACACTCTATTTGTCTCCAGCTGCCATTGGCTGCCAATAAGCTGCTGGACTGTAAGAGCTGACTAGAAAAAGAGTGTACAGATCACTATCATGCTGAAAATGGTCTTTCCTTGTGGCCACTCTTGTTCCCCTACCCATTAAGAGTCTTGTTCAATTATTCCCATGATAGATTTTCCTCAACATTTGTAAAATAATGTTAATATCAACCAAATTATACCTAACTAGCAAAAGCTCACTCTATGTTATCATAACCACAGATGCAGTTAATAAACTGCAATAGGCCTCCAAGAGAAACAGTTATTTCTCCTTTTTAAGCAAGATGGCTTTGTTTTTCTGGTAACAAGGATGGAGCATCCTATTTGTGGTTTTAAATGACTTCTACATGGCTGTAGTTGCTGATGATCAAAAGAGGCTCTTTCCTTACCACACTCAAATTTTCTACTGTCATGTTTACAAGGCAGAAACTGGAATGCTCAAGGGACAGCACGAGGTGACCACAGAAAGCTGCTGTACGGTTTTTCAATAAGCCCCAACAGCAACCTAGACTGCATGGAACAAAATTCTCTTTTTGCAAATGAAGTGTTTTATTGAGAGAGAGAGAGAAAGAGAGTGAGAGAGAGCGAGAGGGAGAAAGACAGAGATGGAGACAGAGAGAGAGACAGACAGAGAGGAAGGGAGGGAGGGGGGCCAGAAGGAAGGAAGAGAGGGAGGGAGACAGAGAGACAGAGACAGAGAGACAGAGATGGAGGGAGGGAAGGACAGACAGACAGAGACAGAGATGGAGGAAGGGAGGGGGAGGGAGGGAGAGACAGACAGAGACATGGAGAAAGACAGAGACTGACAGAGACAGGGAGGGAGGGAAGGATGGAGGGAGAGGGAGAAAGAGAGAGAGAGAAGCTATTAATGAGATTGATTGATTTTGAGATCAGAAGTAGACAAATTTTGCAGCAAAAGTTCCAATATGCCAATTTTAGTCCTCAGGCAGCCGATTAATTGACCCTTTCCAGTTGGTCTGATGCCTATGACCCTATGGGGTAATTTTTAATGAGTATTTTAAATAAAGAAGGTAAGAGCATCTCTGGCTCCTCCTGTATTTTACAAGCTCTATTAACTGAGTTTTTCAAATGCTCTAGAATATACTCTGGGCTTTTCATTTTTGTTTTGAAGACAGCATATCTTCAAACTTGTTTTGAAACTAGCAGCTGTGGTGGTTAGGAACATATGCTCAGACAGTCTTGAGTTCAAATGCTAAGCCTGAGATGCACTAGACTAAAGGCCTGATCTGATTTAAACTTTGTGCATGTGTGTATGTGTGTGTGCATGTGTGTGTGTACTGCATGCACAAGGGTCTTTCATGGGGAAGAGTAAAACTATTCCAATCCCTTATATAAAGAGACTTACTATGTCTGCTTATCTCTCTCTTAGTGATATTAAGATTGATCACTTGGTTCATTCTGAAATGGATGACATTCAGGTTGCCAAAATACACCCCAAATTTGAGGTAAACATTGTCTTTCTCAGTCTCAAAGATGCCTTTTAACCACAAACACATAAATCAATATACAAGTACAAACAGTTACTAAATCAACCCATCTATTTTATTCATGATCACTTCACATTTAAGTAACTTGCCCAAAGACACACAGTACTAAGTGACACAAAAGGAATTTGAGCCCAGACAGTCTGCTGCCAGGATGAACAGGCCCAGTCACCACGCTGGGAGGCCTCCCATTTCTGGTACTTCTGGTCTTCCATGACCACTGACTTCGCTGTCCTCCCCACTAGCCCTGGTCATCACCAACACCAGCAAAAAGCAACACTATTGACAATAATTAATTTATAATGTCTTGAATTCTGAAAAGCCACATTCAGCAAATGCCATCCAATAAGCAAGTGCCACATTCATTTTTCTAAGCTATTCCAGTGAAATCGGGGAGAAAAATGTCATAAACCTCATTTTACAGGTGGGGGAAACTCAGTTAAAAATGATCGTGTTTCCTAGAATCACTTGGTGAGTGAGAGGCAAAGACAGAACTGGTGATGCTCAACTCTATTCATCCAGCATGATCATGCATCTTAAAAATATTTAAGCTTCCCTACTGAAAACAGGTAATGCTGTTTCCAGCCATCTGATCTACCTGGAGAAAAACTAAGGCCAAGCTGGCTTGCTAAGCACATTGGGATAAATAAAGCATTAAGACATGAGTGAGGGCCTATCATAAAAAATTCCCACATTGTGTCTGCAGTCAGCATAATAACTGTGGCATTTCTTTTCGTTCTGCATTCAGCCTGGGTAATTCGGTGAAACCTTAAAAGTGACAAATGAATGTGAAAAAGAGCTGACATCTCTTCCAAGATGTGAGAAGATGCCAGAAGGACCCTACGGAAGTGCAATGACAGCTGAAATGGAGGAGGACAGGATTTAAAAAGCAACTTACCATTTGTTTTTTATGTTTCACTTTTATATTTAAAAGGTAACAGAAACAACCTGAGATGATACTGAAAGAAAAAAGATTAAACAAATTGTTTTTTCATTGTACAGTTAACATCCCAAAGTCTGGCCAAAAACAAAATGAATGAATTTCAAATATATCACTGAGATGTGTAGTCTGGACCT
Organism: Hystrix cristata; assembly: GCA_004026905.1. Lineage (NCBI taxonomy): Eukaryota > Metazoa > Chordata > Mammalia > Rodentia > Hystricidae > Hystrix > Hystrix cristata. The sequence continues at coordinate 132,601 of PVJO010001573.1, forward strand.
CACTGGCAAACATTCCTATCCATTTCAAAACATACTAGAAAGAAATATTCCGAAACATTCTATTTGATCTTGAAACGGCCTGAAAAATTCCTCAAATTCTACTATGTGCACAATTGCCAAAATTTTACTAAAACAAACCTCTTAAAATTAATAAATGACCGTCAAATTTCATAAAAACAGATGGTCACTTGGAGACAAGGAGATGATGTTACCATTCTGTTCTACACAGCTTTTCAGACAAGGAAAGGACCATTTCATTCTCCATAACATACAATAAACCTTGTCTAAGAATTCGAATTTTATGCATAAAAATGAAAGTTTGATGCAGCTGCCTCTGTTACACATCTGGCTATTGTTGAGTAAATGTCTTTAATACTAAAAAAAAATGCTATAATAAATAAAAACTAAAATTGGTCTGTTTTCTCTGAAGTAACATGCTACTTCTAAGTTCTCTGCTGTCAGAAGATTTTAAATTGCTGAGTGTTCCTAAATTGGGGTACTCTGTTATGCTATTTAACACAATTAAAAATTTATTAGTGAATTCCTCTCAATAAGAAAGTACACACAGCTGAATATCGGATACTCCAATCACTCCTTTTTGCTACTTCTTTCAAGGTGTTTTAGTAATTTTATCAGAAATCTAACACATGAAACAATAAGTCAACACAACATTAGTGTCACACATCTGAAATGAGATTTTGATTTGTTAGTCTCCAACACATTACTTATATTACTATAAATCATGCAAAGATGAAGACATTTGGCACCTAAGAACAGTTATGAAATAACTAGCACCAAGAGCATGTCTGTATTTATGCTCAGAGCTCTTTTAGTTCTATATTTTTAGCAAAAGACATGAAACTTGATAGTTAAATATATGACCATTTTTTTCAGACTTCTTGCCCAGGAGTGCCAATGTATAAGTCTTCAAAGTGACCGCAAAACAAATCTGACATTTAACTACTGTAAGAGATGGAGAATTTGTATGGGAGAGGGGGGATTTCCCCTCAATATTGGTAAAATGATTAAAATTTGAATAGGTCACTTTGAGGTAAATACTAAAAGTAGTGAATTCTAGCAGGAGGTTTTACTGTCTCTCCTGTGTTAACATGTAAAACAGATCCCATTGGAGCAGTCTCCAAACCCTTGCAAGGCCTATGATGCCCCAGTGATCTAGACCCTCCACTTTTCTTCAACACCAACACCTTATACTCCCTGACCAACTACCCTAGTTTCCAGTATCTCCTTCCTGACCAGAAACCACCAAGTTCCTTATCCATGTGTCCCAACTGCCTACAAAGCTCTTCCCTTTAGACCTTCTTGTAGCTGTTCAGTATTCACATCTCGTATCACAGTGCTGTTTTGTGTAGAAAAGCCTTCCCTGACCATTGGCCACATCCATAGCCTTCCATCACTATCACACTACCTCCTTGTATTTTCCTCATGGCATTGACAGACTTAGGACAGTATTTTATAACTGTCTACATGTGCATTTTCTGCCTCCTCTCACTAAAATTCAAAGCCCATCTTAAGAGATACCTATTCCAGTCACATTTCTGGCACCAAGTATCTGCACATAATAAATACATACTGAATGAAGGAACAAACTTTGTTCTGCACTAAAGTAGTAACACTGCACTGAATGAACAATCCATGTGCACCCAACTTGTATCTTGGACACCCCATTACTGGCCTTCTACGAGGATTTAAGCATGGGATAGGGTGAGGAGTATCCAGGCCATGTGGACTTTTCAGAGCCTATCTATGCTCTGCCATGCACCCTCCCCAGAAGCTGCCCAAATGGTCTAATGTGGGCCTCTTCTCAACTCCACCAAAGCCAGGAATGCAAAATTCAATCCAGCCTTGCAGGTCATTATTCTAATTGTGATATATTTTAGTGTACTAGACAGACTATTAGTTTGGTTTATATATGCATTTTAAAAACTACATTAAGAGCATATGGAAGTATGTGCTCTCTTAGTATATTTATTCCTAGTCCCACAATGTAGGGTGTGGTCCTTCAGTCAAACCCTTTAAGCCCACCGGATCTGGTTCCTCATTTGAGGAAGAGAAATAATTCCCAACCTATCAATATCCCATATTGTGTGAGTAACAAATGAGATTGTATATAAAAATTAAGAAGCATAATTCTTAAATATTTCCATTATGTTCTCTCCCACAAGCCTCCCTAAGTGTTCCAGCTACTGAGAACCATGATAGTTTCCATGTCCAATCTTAAAGCTACTGCGGCCTTAGAGAAACTTTTTGAGCTAAACAAGCTTTGACTTCTCACTGCACTGTTTAGAGTGCTACGCATTCTTTAAATTGTTTCTCCATTCTATAAAGTTTCATATTCTTTCCAAGAAGGAAAAGATACTCCACTGAAAGAAATGAATATTTTGTTTATTTGTTTGTTTTTCTGGTGCAGGGGATGGAACCCAGGGCTTCACACAGGCTAGGCAACCTTGCAACCACTAAGCTATCCTCCCAGCCCTGAACTTCCTTTAAAAAAAACCTTCTAGAATTATTTATAGTTATATAGATATGCAAATAGAAAAATGGCTCTTCTATTCAGCCCACTGACTACAGACTTGTTTTCCAGGAAAACTGCATAACATACTCCAGTGTTGTACATTTATTGATCTCTAATCACCTGCTGAAATGAGCTGAACGAGAAGTATACCCGTGGGCACGTTTTAGATCTCCCAGACTGTCTGTCTAGAACCCTTTCTTCCCATCTCGGAGAAAGGATGATTCAGAGAGTTAATAAATCAAGAGCACAAAAAGAATATACGAGGAAGCTAAGACATATAGAGATATTAAAAAATTTTAAAAGAGCAGAGAGGTGTGCTGGCCAGGGTACAGAAACAGAGAAATCAAACTCTGGCCAATATGTGACAAAGGAAAACCAAAAGATTTTAATACGCTAAGATGCAAAAATGACTGCATTTTAGATGATCAAAACTCTTTTTCACAATGCATTACATTTATCAAATGGGGTACATTAATACCCGAAGAAAAATCTCAAATCGTCAAAAATAAGAGAAATCTGTATCAAATTATCATTTAGAGTTCACCATGACAGAATTTCCAATGCTCTACATAACTAAGTTCTTCTGCCATGTATTTCATGTCTACAAAAAAAAATAAATAAGTGTAGCAGGAAGTCTATCTGTAAATAAGGGCAATAACAATAAAGGAAATAACATTCAGTAAGTCTTTAATATTGATTAACTGATTATCATACACTAATCCAATTGTATTAACTCAACAAAATGAGCTATGAAAATTAATACAATGATGACACGCACAGCAAGTCTTTGATAAAAGAAGTATTACTAGCTTCCTGTGCAGATAGGGAAACTAAGGCATGAAAGTCAAGTAACCTGCCCAAGATCTTGGCCTAGAAAAGCAGAAGAAATTGGTTTAGCCGGAGCTCTGGTTTTATATAGTCAGCCAACAGTCCAGAGAGATAATCAGCAGAGTTAAGAACTATTAGAAACCTGCTGCTTTATCAGCAGTACCTTCCATAAATGTGTTCATCACTACTACACACAATAGTGCAAGGAAAAACACACGACAAAGGCAAAACTAATATGAACCCAGGCCTGGAAATTCGCTGTCCTAGTAGAGAAGGAAGAGGACCTTATTGATTTAACCTCACAGAGTAGCTTCGTATACAATCTCTCATATTATCCTCCTCCAATATCACTAAACTGTTATTCCCGGTGCATAAATGAAAAAAAACTGAAACCAAATATGCCAAGTAAGTTATTCAAGGTAACAAGGGTAGGCATTGCCCACATAAAAGCAAGTATTAATTCAATAATCACCTGCAAATGGTCTGAGGACAAATCCTCAGTCAACAGGTCCTCCTGTTATTCAAGACATAAACTAGATTAATGGGAAAAGAAATTGACAATATCTAATCATAATCATTATAGAGTCACCCCCCAAAAAGAATAAAAAATTACATCTCAAATCCAGACCTTCTGAATCCTATTCCAATTTCCTTCCATCACACCAGATGTACTATTATCAATATACTGGTGCGAGTCAATCTTGATTGTCAATTTGAATGGATTAAAAGACTCCTGGATAGTCGATTGGATTGTGAGAGCACTAACTTCATCTATGGGTTAATTCACGGATGAGTTCACGGTTGAATGAGCGTTTAAGGAGTTGGATCCTAGCTGCAGGAACAAGCCAGGACGGCCACGGCCTTAGGGATTATTTGATTCCTGGCTCTTTCCTCTCTGATTCTCCTACTCTGCCTCTCCAACAACAGGAGTCAAGCAACTTTCCTCTGCCATACCCTTCACCATGATATTCCTACTTTGGAGCCAGCCAAACATGGACTATAAATGATTGCTAACTTATGAATACTCTATCCACAGTAAGCTCAAATATTTAAAGATATTTTCTGAGTAAGTTACTGAATATTGACTGAATGGTGACCAATAGGTCAGAAGATACCTTAACCTGGTACTTTCGGTCTGCAGTGTAAAAGAATTTCATTGCTGAAAACAGAAGTAATAATCAAAAAGTAAAGCTACAAATGACTTTTATTAATCATTGATAAAGTTTTAAATTAAAAGTTCTGAAGGAATTTAATAAGAAAATCTTTTAAGAAAATCTTAACTAGACATAATCTTATAAAAGCCAGAGAAAATTATACCACATTTTTAGTTATATTCATTTTCCTCAATGAAATAATACCCATCAGACCCCCAACATCACCACAACCCCTTCAAAAAACTGACTTTTCTGAAGTCACAGGAAGTTGGACAAATGAAAAGTTGTTTGGCTTGGTATGAATTTCTATGGCCTTTAGCTATAGGAGTTAAAGCAGAAGCACTGAAAGCATCACTTTCTATAATTAGTTATAGTTCCATACTATTGGCCAAGTGGAAAATTCTAGCTGTCTACCTTCCTCGGGGACTTCAATGTTCACAAAAGAATCCTTTAAATTCCAACCATTGTGAAGTTAAAAGACTTTGAATTTTGATAGTAGATGTGTTTCTATATTAAGGACACCTCTGTAACATGAAACAAGAGACCTAGTTCCCTGTTCAGCTAATGGGTGCTGCTTGCAGTATTCATGGCAAAAAACGGGAAGGTACCAGGACTTCTGAGAATTTTAACTAATAAAATAAACCCCAAAGGGGAAGATACAACACAGGATGCCTGCTACCCTCAACAGGAAGAGAGAGCCTTGGTGGCAATATGTCCAGTCTGTGATGCTCTGAACGAAGCTCAGGGAAAGAGGAAAGTGTAATGAGATGGACCAGGGTTATGGGGGGAAGACAAGCAACCTGGAGAGGGATCTACATAGCAGAGGCCTTTGGTCCTTTGTCTTTGCTTTTCTGTCAATCTGAGGGGCTCCATTTTGCATGAACTTCGAAATGCTTCTTAGACTAGATTTCTTTTATAAACTAGGGATAAGAAAGATACAGCTCAGAAAAGTCTCAGGAGGATTCAATGAGACAAGGCAAACAAAACACTTAACAATGTTTATTAAGTAAACACCAAGTTTCCAAAACATGTCAGCCTTTGTATTTTCCACTATCTAGTGTAGATACCCAATAAATATTTGATGAGTATATGAGCAAATGAAAGGCTCAGCTTTTGTTAAAATGTGTTCTTCTACTTAGAAATGGGTAAAAATGTGTAACGGTGAAAGACGACCAGTTTGTCTTCTAAAATACCAGGATGTCAGATATGAATATTCTAATCATTAGAAGACAGAGTCATTTCGTAAATGTGTCCATTGCCTTTTTGTGTACAGAGGGTGATCTAAAAAATACAGTGAATGTTTAAATTAAAAAAAATTATTACAGTAAAAATTATTACAGTAAATTATTAAGTACTCTAGCTGACTTTGAACACACTTATCCCATCGTTCTTGCCACTTTCTGAAGTTCTTGAAGTCCTCTTCTGTTGAATGTCTTTACAAGGTGTGATCAAAAGTACAGTGAATGTTGCTACCAAAGTGCCATCCAACGAAAAGACAGGCTTGTAAAAACACTGTGGTGTGTTTCCATCTACCTTATTCTCTGGATCTGGTACAATGTGACTTCTGGCTCTTCCCCAAGGTCAAAATGTCCATGAAAGGTAAATATTTTGAAAGCAAGTAGGACATCAAGGCAGCCATGACAGCATGAGTAATGATACTCACTAAAGAGGATGTCCAGAAATGCTTCTGAAAGGGCAAGAACAGTGGGTAAGATTATCTGAAGTCAAAGAGAGTATTCTGAAGGGGATTAATGGTCATGTGACTTTTACTACACTATTTGGTTGGAAAATAACCATCCTCCTAATGTACTTGTTCTTGGTGGGTACCCACAACTTTCCTAACTACAAAGACAAGGAGCACTTTCGGGCTTACTCAAAATAGTACCCTTAAGGGGCTTATGCACAGGATCTTCTTTAGAAGGTCCATCTACACTTCCATGGGGTAACATAAGTAACAAGTTTTACATAGAACTAGTAAGATGATTGGTTATGACTTCTCTATTCAAAACTAGTATTGCAGTATGTTGCCAATTATTTCAAGGTTATCATTTTCACAAGACTCAAAGGAGGGGGTGCCTGATGTTTCTATTCTAGGGTCAAAACAAAGTCTGTTCATTAACTGTATTAGATTTAATGACAGGTGACAGGAGAGAAATGTAGTTTTCATCTCTACTATGAAGCCTTCCCTGACCACCCAGTATCCCTTTCCCCTCTGTGTGCCAATAACAACTGAGCATGCCTTTATCCTTCCTATGCTCCTATACGCCTGTACACCCGTCTCTCTAGAAGGCAGTAAATATCTTGGAAGCACCAAGTATTTCTAGTTGCCCTCATCCTCAAGCATCCTCAGTGTGATTCACTTCAGGTACTCCGTAACTGTTAAATGAATATCCCCTGAGCAGGGGGATGTGTTTGAGTCCTCCCACGGTATCTTATTATCTCCTCTCTCATAACAAACCTGCTGGTAAGGTTGGAGAGCTGTCTAGTATCACAGAGTATTAATTTTTTCCAGGAGTACGTGAAGGAGTGATAAAAATGGTATTGAAATCAGAATATTTGGGGCACCTTTCAACTGAAATGAGGATGCATCCAAATACCATATACATAACAGAAAGCACAACTCAGTAATGTAAATAGAATGAAAAGCCACTAAAGATCAGGGGGACTTGTGGCAACATGACCTGATGGCGCTCAGAGAGAATCTGACAGAAGGTGAAGCTATTTCTGTCTAAGTAGATACACTCTTGCCAGTACCAGACTTGACCAATGCTACATTTTGACCGTGGCTGGTGCGTGGCATTACAGAGGAGGTTGGTGGCAGGTAATGTTACCAACTTACCTCCCATCACGATTTCCCACTTCCTACCATCACCCCTATGCTGCTGCTTCTTTAGTTTACCATCCCCCTAAAATCAAGCTTAAAGACACAACCCAATGTCATCAAAGAAATCCCTCTCGGCATGTAGATTAGAAAACTCATACATGGTAACTTTTAATCTAGATTGAGTGGGGGAGTTCCTTGTTGTATTTGTTCTCTTATTAATTCCCCTATTTGGGAGCCACTTATTGAACCCATCGTATATCCAAGGTACCAGGAACACAAAAATGAATGGGAAATGGTCTTGGCCCTGGAACAAATCGAGTTTTGTGCTCTCCCCAACTCCTAGCACTCATTCCTAGCTGCCAGGAAGGCTCCCTCTCCTCTGATTCCCCTTCACTTAAATGCTATATGAATTAAGGGGATAATATTTAAAGCTACTATATTCTTTCCAGTCTGTGTGCAGCCGCCCTCTCGCAGCTGAAATCATGTACAGAGTGCCAGCCCTGGACTGCAGGCTGAAGTGACATGGTCCAAGCAGACCTCTACATTCCATGCACGCTCTGTCCCCTTCCGGGTGGCTGCAGTGGGTACACTTCCCAGGCCATCTCTGAAAATGGCCGAACAAAATGAGAAAGGGACATGACTTCCTGAGGTGGAGCAAGAACACCACACAGGACTTTTCTATGAATAATAAACAACTGTTATATTAGGCTATTAGGCTGCTGAGAATTAGCAATGTATGTGCTATAGAAGCTAGCTTTACACAGCCCATACAGAACAAAAAAACAAGACCATAATAGTAAATAATACAGTCAACCTAGAGGCCAGGGAACAATTATTAAAACAACATTTTTGAAGAAAAAATATTTGGGTAATGCTCATGTTATAATGTAGAACTTCAAAAGAAAAATTTTAAAGCAAAACTGTATGCATTGTACTTTCCCAAATTTACAAACTCATTCTATTTCAATTATACTATTTAAATATGTACATAGAAACTATTATTGCTGAATGAATGAATAAAACAATAGAGGAAGTATGTTCTCATTAACAGGTTTCCTTTGGGTGATGGGATTAGAGGAAATTTCTACTTTTTGTAATTTTCTGTATTTTCCAAGATCAAAATAATGAACACATTCCTTTGATAATCAGAAGGCATTTGTGCATTTAAAGTTTCTTTAAAAAGGCCAATATAACCACAGAAGGGTCACAAATGGCTCCTATGCCATTTACCCCAGGAAAATTTTTTCTGCATTTTCAACTCTATAATGTACCCTCTGGATATTAAGAACTAGCAAATCATAAAATGAAGGGAGTCAAAGACCCCAGGGAAAAATAATTCATGGCGATGTCTGGAAAAGTGAGATCACATGTTAAAACAACTTTCTTGTTCATTTGCAATGAGGCAGCTTTAGAAAACAAGTTACATATTAACTCCACTAATGACACAATACCAACTAGGGATACACAATCATGGGCTCACAGAAAATCTAGCATTACAAACCAGTCCTTAAAGGAAAGCCTCTTCCTTTGGTTTAAACAAAGATTGTGTGAGATAATACTTGAGAAATGCTTGGCAAGATGCCAGATAGAGGTTAAGGGCCCAGAAGTTAAGTGATACCACTATTATTTTTATTGCCTAAAGTCTGATAAGAATTTACCCTTGCTTTAGTATACTGTCAAAATTGAAGGTGAGGCATTGACTTTCACAGCACTGTTCCCATTTGTTTCTAAGGAAACAGAAAGGAAGCTTCCTCACACTTCTAGAAAGCCCACTTGCCCACAAGCTGCCTGGAGCTGGCCCCTTAATCTGCAGCTCACTTGCTGCTTCTTTTCAGAACATCAGGAGATGATTGGTGAAAAGACTGATCAGAGATATTCTAAGATGACCAGAGAGGTCCAGTGATATTTGCAGACTCGGGAAAAGAAAAAAGAACATTTTATAAAAGGGAGGATCTCTCTGCAAAAATAGAGGCAGCAGGAAATGTTATTAAAAGATACAACTTGTTATATGAAACCCTCTTTATAAATACAGTCAATTGAAACCATTAATTTCAATTCCAGTATTGCTTCAAGGAGCATTTCCAAGTAAACATTAGCAAGTGAAAATTTTCTGAGTAACAATAATGCATACAGTGTAGTTTCTGCGTCTTGGGATCTATGATGAGTACTGTACTCTCTATCTGGGTGAGTGAGGTTTCTTAGCAGTAAAAAACAGAAATTATAGCTAACAGCTAAAACAAGCATGAACTAAATCATAGAAAAGTTACTGGGATGTTCACACAATCACCAAAACGGCCGGACAAGCAGGCTCAGAAAATGAGAATGAACCAAAGAGGCCAACAGCAGCCAGAAACATAATCAATCCCACTACAGGAGCCATCTGTTTGGTGAGGACGCCACTGTCATTTCTAGAAAGCAGTCTCTGCTTCCTCTGATGAAACACATACGCCACGACCCCAGCAGCATGTCTGTTACTGACTCCAGATCTAAAACAATGGGCAGCTGGCAAAATGAAGATTTATTTCACAGGAATTCAAAGTTATCCTTGCCTGTCATCATATAACAAAAAAGACCATCATCTCAACAGAAACAACGTAAGATCTTTGGCAACAGCCAGACCACATAATGTCATATGGCTATGCCGCCACACAGCCTCACGGAGGCTGGCAATGTGTTTAACTGCCTCCAGGATTAATAGTTCATGTCAGTCAGCACTCAAAGGGTAGCAGTTCCCTTTTACATAAAGTACAATTCCTTAATGGTGCAAGTAATTCACTAGGTTTTAGGACATGATTATATAAAATAAAAAGAGTAAGTGATCATACTGATGAATGGAAACATGTTATAGCTGAAAGCAAGCTGAGCTAGCCAAGTTCAATAAAAGCTCCCTATCTCCATTTTAAGGTACATGATTAGCTTACAGAAGATTAATTTCTCCATTTACATTTCAATTTTCTTTCCTAACCAAAAATAAAATTCTAACATTTTTGAAATGCACTTTTTCTTAATCAAATCTTGAGTCTTCTGTCAACATGAAGGAAATAATTAGTAAATTGTCAAGATTTCAAAAACTGAAAGATACTAGTCTAAGTTTCATCTGTGTTTAAATGCAAATATTCTTTCAAGACAGGTCTGTTGAGTTACAGAGAGACACAAAACTTCATTTATCTTTAAAAAGAATTGAAAAGGCAACAAAAAGATTAGTGATCCACACAGTAGGTATTCTGTAATTATCTGCTGATTGCATTCATTAATTTTAATGCATAAAAGTATGTAACTAATAAGCCTCCTAAAACAATTGCATGCAAGGGAAACAATTCCTTCCTTAAAGCCTAATAACTAAAGGTAGCCCTTATAAGCTGCTGCAAAAATGAATATTACCCACATATTAAAATCTTTACTCACCAAACCAAATTTATTCTCAATCAGACATAGGTCCATTTTCAGTGCAAAAAAAATTAGGATCTCTCTCAATATGTTATCATTATGAACTGTGTTTCAAAAACAAAAGCTTTGCACTATCCATTTTTTTTAAATGTTCAAATTAACAAGCTTTCTATACTACACAGCAAAAGGTTCTATTGCCCAAAGAGAAACAACAGGATGAATCATTAATATTTGCAGATTATAGTTTCTATAAATTGCACCACAGAATCTGCAACATCCAGTTTTAATACAATCTTCTAATTTTATTAATATGCATTTTCAATCTTAAAAATGCTGACCTACACGAAACCATCTCCCAAGAATATCATCATCAAGTTACCAAAGAGGAAAATGATGGGGAGGAAATTAAATCTAATCTGGCTAGAAATCAAATCCCATCTTTGCTGATTATTAGCTCTACAACTTTGGCAAGTATTTTAACCTTATCTTGCCTGTTTCCTTGCCTATAAAAAAACAATGCCCTACTAATAATAATACGATTTGACAACTGACTGAATATACTAGTCATAGGGGCTTTAGAGATGATCAGGACCCATCTCTACTAACTAGGTGAGCAGAAACCAAGAGAGCATAAATTCCACTTGGGCAAGGAGAGCCAAAGACATAAATAGTCAAGAGGCAACTAGGAATGTGGCTTCAGACACAAAGAAAGAGGCCTGTGAGATAATCCACGCACAGATTATACTAAAATAGGGATGGCTAACAACATTCATTTTCAAAATATTTTATAAGATGTTATTTTATTTCAAAACACATTAAAATATGAAAAAAGCAAAAAGGTAAATAAATCAGAGTTCAACCACCTACAAACCTTTAAAATATGAACTCTTTTAACACATGATTAACAGCCCACTGATCATCTATGTCTCTGATGTGTCTGTGAATCTGAATCATGACAGTCATCAGTCACCTGGAAACAGAAGTTCCTGATGATGATGACAATACCAATATAATCCTACATTATACTAACTGCATGTTAGGCATAGTAATATCCATATAAGTTCCTCCAATTATAATATCATAAATATAAGGTAGACATCACATTTTCAGGACAATCAGGAAGATGTGTGTATGTCGGTCAGCTTGAATCAATCTCAAATCTGTCGGGTAAAATTTCATTTGTGCTCCTGGTTCTTGTCAATCTTGTAGTGACAAGAACATAAACATTGTGAAGCTTTGCCCGATCCTTCTTGCTTTGCTCTCTCCAAGCAATCACAGGAACACTGACGCACACACTTCCCTTTTTATTTATTATCAACTCACTTCACTTTCAAGCATCTAGAATTGGTAACATCTCCTCTTTCAATGCTAGAAACTTCCTCTCAGGTCAAAACTACTCAAAAACAGAAACCAAAAGACATCTTCTAACAACAAAACTACTACCGAATATAAGAAAGATTACTCATTCATTCACCAAATGAGGTGTCTGGATTAGTTCTCTAAATTTCTGTTTAACTCCAAGCAGGATCACAGAAAAGCCCCCACCAATTATACTCTTAAATGAACGTCAGGTGTACACAGGTGAAAGTGCATTTGTGCACACAAACACACACATACCCTGCCTCATTCTCAAATCTTCCATCCACTTTAAATTTCTCAATCTCTTTATCATTTTCAATTCCTTTGATCCAGCTTGAATTTCTTGAAACCATTCTCAAGAACAAAAATTAGCTGTTTCAAAAGTTTATTTGCATTGTTTCATTTTAATTTCCTTTACCTAAACTTGCTTTGTCAGTCCCCCCCTTGCTCCAGCCTGAGCACATACCTGCCATACTACTAATTCCTCCAGAGCAAAAACTATTTTAAAAGCATAGAATATAACCCCCACCCATGAAGTGATGCTGTAATAATTTTTTTTAAATAAGCCAATGACTAGGAAGTTAATTAGTTCAGTAAGTCCACGTCTCCATGGAAATCTAAAGGATACATCGTCTCAGTCTCAGCTGTGCTGTTCTTAAACCACTAGAGCTGCAGGAACACGCAGCTGGCTTCTAGAAGCCCCTTGAAAGGGTCCCTTAGGCCTGGAATACTAGGCCTTCACTGCATTTAAAATGAAGGAGTTCCTCAACATTGGAAAGAAGGAAGAAAGGAAGGAAGGAAGGAAGGAAGGAAGGAAGGAAGGAAGGAAACAAATGAAGAGGAAAATGAGATCCAAGACTAACTTGAACTTTACATTTCTTTGACTCATTTCCCAATCCCCAAGCCGCAGGAGTATAAACCAAAAACGACCCCTTCTTGTGGAAAGGTTGGAATAACCACCTTGGAATGGGTCTACTGCCACAGTTTACTGAGAGGTTCTTCCCCAGGCTTAGTAATGTCACTAGGGTTTTCCACCACAAAAATTCATTTTGATAAGTTTTTGAAAATAAAACCAATTTTTATTTCTTTATAATATAAGTTGTTCTCCACTTCCACATTTAGCATCTGAAAACTACAAATGACTACAAATGCACTGTTCTTTATTTCTAGGAGGTAACAAGTGCTCTCCAAGGCTGTAGAAATAGGATACACATACAAATCCTTCTATTGCCCAGACCTACACCATCTGATACTGTAGTCACTTGCCATGGGCGACTACTGAGCACCTACAATGTGAATAGTAAGAAATAAGATGTGCTGCAGGCACAAAACACTAACCAGATTTGTGAAGATCACAACAAAAATGTCCCACTGATAATGGATAAAATATATTATTAAAGTTACTTTCACCTATTTCTTTTTGTTCTTCTCAATATGATTATTAGAAGTTTTTAAAAAAATATGTTTATGGTTCATATTCTATTTCTATTGGACACTGGTAGTCCAGGCCGACAAAAAGAAAAGCAGACAGCAAAGCTTAATTCTTAATGTCTCAGCCCCTATCTAGGGATATTAATTAATTTCTACTATCACAATATACAGTTTCCCTGAAAGACAGCACTAAGAGAGAAACACCATCAGCTTTTGTCCATAGATAAGAAAAAAGGGGCACAGAAAGGAGAAGGACCTTATATAAAGGTTCAGAGCTGGGAAGGGGAGGGAAAAAAAATGAGCCAGAGTCACTCTGACTTTAAAACAAAAGTCCTTCCCCTTCCTCTCCTTCTGTCACAGGCACTCCTCTCGGCTTCTGAGAGGCTTAAGAAAGGGTGCCAACCATCATGCCTGACCTGCCACAAGGCGATTCTATACACTCTTCACCCCTATTTCTCCCAGTCACTAAACAGAGCCAAGAAGGCAGGTGACCGGAGACTGAAAACTCAGAGACATTACCACAAAGTGACATCCATGTGCTGCTATCTCATGTGAAAGAATCAACTTTTCCTAAATGGTTTTTTTTTGCATTTGCAATTCAAAGTTCTCCCCTGCATCTGTCCCTACTGGTATAATCCCTAACAAAGAAATTTAACTAGTGGGAAGCCACTGCCCATGAATTCATTGATTTGAGCGAGCATCCTTCACCTATTATGAATTAGCTTACTTAGTCTCTTAGCAGCCTCCAGAGCTTCATTTGCAGTGTTTGCTACAAAGAATCTCTGAACTCTCACTCCGTTGTCAGACATGAGTTTCTTGCTCTGGTATTCCTGCAGGTTGAGCCATCTTCTGGAGGTGCACTGAATCGCCTAGATAGATGGAGGGAGAGAGGTACAAATACTCATTAATAACAAACTAATAGTCTGTATGGCCAGTCTATAGGTACCATCAAATAGAAATGAGCAGCACAGTTTAGAGAAGCAAAAGAAAAAATATATCTATGCAAATTTTTCAAGATTATTTTTAATCAGAAGTGTTCAAAATAAACACATACACAAATTAATGCAGATTTTTTTAAAAAGGTGAAAATGGAATGAGACCTATAATCTAGTTAACAGGAACATACTCATGCAAGTTCCATCTTTTGATAGTGTACAATTATATAAGATGTCACTATAAGGGGAAGACAGGCATACAATATATGGAACTTTTTTTTTTTTTTTTGGTGCCAGGGATTGAACTCAGGGCCTTGTGCTTGCTAGGCGAGCACTCTAACCACTGAGCTAATTCCCCAGCCAATATATGGAACTGTTAAAAGATTCTCTTGCAACTTTCTGCAAGTCTATATTTATAAATAAAGTGTTATTTTTAAAAGCTATTAAAAGCCCTAATGCAGTGGTGGCAAACCTATGGCATGTGTGCCACAGTGGGCTATTATTATTGAAAGCTTTAAAAGGTTCCTCCTCACTGCCCTATCTATAGCCTAGGCCACCCTTACACTCACCGCTCACACCCCAAATAGTCAAAGCACCCAGTACTACTTTAATAATTGTATTCATACCATTAATCATTATAAAATACCTCAGGAATTTTTCTTTTCTTTCCTTTCCCTTTTTAGTACTGGGGATTGAACCCAGGGCCTCCTGCATGTGAGCAAGCACTCCTCCACTGAGCTATATCCCCAGTCCTTGAAATTTTATTTTGAAGCAGGGTCTCGTGAAGTTACCCAACCTGGCCCCAAAACTGAGGTCCTCCTGCCTTGGCTTCCTGAGTACCTGAGATTCCAATCAGGCACCACCACACGGGAACATGTTTTTACCTCTCAAGGTCACTAGGCCACAGACTAATTCATTTCTTTAGTTTTTGATGGAGCCTAGATACAGTCATCTTGAGTTTAAAAAGGTTATCTCTTTCATGTACCAATGCTGAGTACCTGATTCTCCATTAATTAAACTAGCTCCTACACTGAAACAAGTTCATTACAGTAATCTTGCTTAAGTTTCAAGTTGAAGTGGTTTTCCAACATTCACTATCAACTAGTTTATAATGGATACTGAAAGAACACAGTCGAAACAGAGAATAACATAAGCAGGGAAATTTCTATTCCAATAGTGTAGTATTTCTTATCAAATCTATAAACCCCATTTTTAAGTGGAAAAAAAAGTTATAGGAAAAATAAATACTTAGCTATACTTGTTTCCATCTATGAGTCATGATGCAAAGAAGCTTGCAAGAAGTTGGAGGATGATGTCATTAATGTACACTAAAAAAATCAATCACAGGACTGGATCACAAGACCGGCAGAATGAGGAAACCCCATGATACAGGCCCCAGAAGCTTCTGTCACGGCCTCAGGAAATGCCCAAGGGAGTGTCAGGCAGACCACCCTGGCACTGAGGTATCAAGGCTTAATACCTTGAAGCATTCGCTTTCAGGACCTCCAAGGTATCCTTAAAACGTCATTTCTTCTGGAATCCCCAAGCTGTAATGTACTAATGAGCTCTTTTTTGACAAGAGAGATTCAAAGAGGCTCCAGAACCCTACAGCTAAAAATCTATGACTACCCTCTACTCAAGGACAGAGTGTGTCACACATTTTTTGTATCTTTAAGAATTAGAGTATGGGGTTGGGGATTTAGCTCAGTGGTAGAGTGCTTGCCTAGCAAGCACAAGGCCCTGAGTTCAATCTCCAGCAACCCCCCCCACAAAAGAATTAGAGTATAATAGTAGTTGGCATATAGAAAATACTAAATAAAATACTAGTTGACCAAATAAATAAACCCTGACTTTTATCCCCTGATGCAGACCATTCCTCATTCCCCAAAAATAACCACCTCTTAAAACAGAAAAATATGAATTACTTCTTACGACTTAAATTAGACATGATTTATGCATACTTGTGAAAAATTCAAATCTTGACATGATCAAGGCTAAATATCCCTCTCCCGGTCCTTATACATATTGGTAATAATGTTTCTAATAATGAAGTTGACTATAATTCTTCAGAAATAAACTGTCAGGAGCCAACAACTGTGTACCCTCCTGCAGACCATCACAGAAAGACTCTGGCACTACACCCTGTGCTCCTCTGTTTCCCCAGTTCACTTTCACCTGCTAGATAGGGAGCATTTTAAGGAAATGATCCTTGGCTCCTTACCTGTAGCTTTAGTTGCCAAAGTCCTAATGCAAGAAAGCTTGCTTATATCAGGTTTGCAGAATAACAGGCCTGGCTGGCAGGGCCCCAGGTCAAAAGTTTATTCTGTATCCCTCCAGTTCTTGATACGAATAATTTAGCACATCTGTGTTCTGCTGAAGCCTATAAACAAAGGATTGTGCCTTGCAGGGGCAGCCATTCTGCTCCTCAGGCTGATGGCTCCACCTAGCCCCAGCTATCCTGTGTGAATCTCTTCTTTCATCCCCCATCGCTCCTCTGCCCTGTTCAGCTTGGCCGTGTGGGTCATGGCAATAAACAATTCTGGGATAAAAACAAGCTGCCAGTAAAGCAATACTCACATCATTTACCATATGTTATTCCTCAACTATATATTATGATAATCTTACTTTCAAATGTTTAAATTCTTAATGAAACATTAGAAAAACACAGAATTTCATAAACGAACATATTCACAGGCTTAATACTCTTCATAGACTGCCATGTAACAGTATAAGAAAAATGTAAGTTTAAAGTACTTAGTAAAAACTGTAATGAAAGAAAACATTAAACGTTACATATGTGCCATTTAAAAAGCAAATGGGAAGGATCAATAGATTAAGTCTGTTGACGAACCAATTTAAAGCCATTAACCAAAGAAAAAAGTACAGTTTGAAAAGCAAATGTGAGAGAGACTAAAAACTGCCATAGTGTGGTTGTGGTCAATTCCTTTTCATTAGAGCACTCGCAGTATTAATTTTAGATATGTTAATGCAATCTGCTGCAAAGTAATTGCAATTGATTCACGACTGGCTTCATAGACATATAATACATATTGACCGTTTCTACACTGACTCCAATGAAAGTCAGCTTAAAGTCCATTGTTCTTAAATTGAAAACTGAGACAGTGAATATAGTTCCAAAGCAAGTGCTGACACCCAAACTATCACTCCCGCAAGATAATTTTCTTATACTATCATCATGAATTGATGCCCACTCCACAATTTGCAAGCAGTGGGGTCGCTGCTGAGGTCTAAAGTTCATTAAATCAACTCCACTTATTAAGAATTTAAGTTAAGTCCAGAAAGGAACAATTTAAATTTACCTTTGCATTTTCTGGAGCGAAAAAAACAAATGCAATGAAATCTACTAAGCAAATGGATGGTACAAAGTATGCTGGAAATATAACTAATATAAACTGCTGAACATTAACAATAATAATGTATCTGCTATAAATTGAGCATTTATGCTGTACTAGGCAGTATACTAAGCATTCATGTTACCTAATGGTTAAATAATCATGAAAAGTCAGATTAGTGCCATTAGTGCAAATATTCCCCTAAGGGTTAAACAATCATGAAAAGTCAAATCTTATTCTCTCTTTCTGTACCTGTCATTAGTGCAAATCAACAAATATTCCCAATCTTCCTCTGCCTTAGTTGAAATTACCTGAGGCCATTTAACTAGGTCCAACCAGTAAGTTGTAAGGACACGTAACATGACACATCCAGGTGAACTAATTACCATCCCTCCCATCCTATCCAAGTTCTCTCTCTTTTGACAAAGGGAATGGTAATATCCAAGATGGCAGCTGATCTATCAATCAACCAAGAGCCAGAGAGAGAACAGATACATCCAGGTGACTCACAACAAATGTGTAGTAGAAAACAAACCTTTGTAGATTTTTAGCAGAGATTCTGGGGCTTTTACTATTGCAGAACCTAGCCTATCTATAGGAAACAGCCTAATATGACTAATAAAACTACCTTACAAATTAGGAAACTCAAGCTGAAGGTTAACACGTTCCCACCTGCTTGAACCACTGGCAGTACATGTATGACTTTCTCATCAGGCAGCATGGGACAGTCCCATTGCATGGTACACGCCGCCTGATGAGACAGTTATGCATGTATGCCCCATTGTGAACATGTTAAATCAGCTGGCCGAGATCAAAGACCACAGGAAGACAGAGAGGTCCTCTGACAAACGATAATGATCAACTGTCTAACACTGTTGGTGTGCATATTCTGACCCCACATTCTCAGAAGGCCCTTAGTGACAGAGATTGAGGCTAAGATGAGTAAGATAATGTCCTTGTCTTCAAACGATCAAATATCTGCCGAGAACAGAACCTGCATGAAATGTCTGCACAGCACACATAAGGAAAAATAAAATTGCTCTGGGCTATGGGAGACAGGGGTAGAGAGAAGCGGGTAGGTGTTATCCTGAGAAATACAAGAATGGTATAAGAAGCTTTTAACTCCTAAGAAGAGCTACCTGTTGAGATTCCAGAACAATATCTTCATTGTAGGAGAAGCTAGGAACTTCTGAAGGCACCTGTGAACTGTGGGATGTGAGTGCTGGCAGGAAGTTTAAAGATCAGCAGACTCAGTATCTTTCGACTGCACCTGCCAGTTAGTTTCCCCCGAAGAGGATATGGTCCAAGACTTGCCATAAATACCCTGAAACTGAAAATAATACCAAAACCTATACATTACTCTGGTTTTTCCCTATACAGATGTACTTAAGAAAAAGTTTAATTTACAAATTAGAGATTAAAAACAATAACAAATAAAATGATAACTATAACAACATATTGTAATAAAATTATTTAAATCTTATGATTATTTCTAGCATTTTCCATTTAGTGGTTTGGACAACAGCTAACTGCAGAGGTGAAAACACGTAAAGATCCACCCTAGAATTTGCCCACTTGCTCACAGATCCATTCCCCATGCTTCTATGCAACCATCTTCTCCCGAGACTGTCCAGAGACTGGTCAGTACGAGGAAGATGCCAGACTCTGATGTCCTCTTCCTGAGCACTTCCAGCGGTGACTGCATCTCCTCTGAAACTCTCGGTCTGTCCACACTGTCGTTCCACCATTCTGGCTCCCCCGTCTCCCTCACCGTGATTCTCACTTCTGTCAACTGGCCTGGACTTTGGTGACATGGCCTTCTTCCTCTTCTAGGAATCACAGAAGCTGCCTGCTGTTGTCAATTTGTGCTGCCTCTTCAGCCCCTTTGCCTTCTAACAGCTCTAACAACTTTTGCAACTTATTTTCTTCTTAAAAATCTCACCTGGTGGTCTCGCCACTCTCCTGATTAGATTATGACTGACACAGCACTCTGAGAGCCTGAAGAGGAAGGGGAATGGTGATGATCCATCTTTATGCAGAAGACTTTGGGATCCTATGCCGGAGAAGTTCCCCAGTCATGTCTTTCACATAGTTGGATTCCAAAGTAAAAACGGCCCACTGGGATCTAACTTCCTCATCTTACATCAGAAACCTTAACAGGGGAAGTGGCTTGCCTAGGGATCCTACAAGGAGACAAAGACAGACTGAAGACTGGATGAAATTCCTGTTTTCTGTCCTTTCATACGGATTCTGGCAAAGTGGCCATTTTAAGAACTGCATCATGTTCTCAAACTAGCTGTGGTGGGTGGGATTAGTTCCCTTTAGAGGTGCACAATGACCCTTTCCTTGTACCCTCCCATGCTGCCTTCTTTGACAGAGCAAGCATTTCTAAGTAAAGAAGAAAAGGAGAAAATACAACTTAAAAGAAAAGCAGCACATAAAGATTTAAGGGCCTATGGGAACTAGGGAGCAGATGCAGAAGAAAAAGAATGAAAAATGAGGGAAAGGACAAAGAACCAAGAGATAAAAAGACAATGACTAAGCAGGCAAGAAAACTCAAAGCACAAAATTAGACAGCTACACTGAAAAATATGACACGACCGAGAAATCACTCTTCGCCCCATGGTTTTAAAATTAGAGGTGTAGAGACTACAGAAATAGCACCACAGGGCGGGAGACGGGGGATCAATAAAAGGAGTATAGGAAGAGATGTCATTGAGCCAGACGCCCCCCAGAGGAGGATCTGTGAACCACAGCTCTCCTGCTTTGCACTGCCTCTTTCTTCCACAGACTGCACTGTCACCCTGGCAGGCAGCATAAGGGAGTATCAGATAGGGCCAAGACATATTAGAAACCAAGAAATCAGAAAAACAAACAGGAGAAGACACTGAGCCAAAAGGAATGAAGATGCAACTGGAGAGGAGAAAAAGCAACAGAGGTTTGGTAGTGTCCATGTTGATGTCTGAGGTGAAATATGCTCTTTCACACTACCCATCCAAAAGAAGCAAATGCAGCTACATTCAGGATGACAAAAGAGCACTGACAACCACATCCTCTAACATGGAAAGTCCATTTCTTGGTGTCTGTCTAAGCAAAACACGTAACAGAGACACTACCAAGGTTCCTCTGTGTGACATGCATAGCAAGGGTAAAATCTGGAAATGATACAAATTCCCCTCAAAAAACTACACATGGTCTCTGAGTTACAGTGGTTCTACTTAATGATTTCTCAATTTTATGATGGCTGGAAAACACCCATATAAACACTGTTTTTCACTTTCAGTACGGTAGTCAATAAATTACATGAGATATTTTATAAAATAAACCTTGTGTCAGGTGAATCTGCTTAAATGCAGGCTAATATAAGTGTTCTAAGCATGTTAAAGGTAAACTAAATTAAGCTATGCTTTTTGATTTATGATAATTTCAACTTATCATAGGTTTATAAGGATGGGACCCCACCTCAACTCGAAGAACATCTCTGTATGAAGCATATAAAATATCTGTAACGACACAGTACAATAAATTACCCTATACTGCTCGGTATCCATGAGGTCCCCCACAGTGCTCACTTCTCTTGTAGCTAGTGTGACATAACTTTTAAAAACGACGCACAACCTTCCAGAGCCCTTTTGCTTGGCTGCAGTGACCTGGAAGCCAGGTATGGAGAAGGTAAAATCCCAAGGCCAAAAGTTGCCTGGAT
This sequence comes from Hystrix cristata, assembly GCA_004026905.1. Classification (NCBI taxonomy): domain Eukaryota; kingdom Metazoa; phylum Chordata; class Mammalia; order Rodentia; family Hystricidae; genus Hystrix; species Hystrix cristata. The sequence goes on from PVJO010001573.1 coordinate 154,108, forward strand.
TACTGATTTACTGCAGGGAAGACAGTTGCCCTGGGGTCACCTAACCCAGATTTGCATGAATGGGAAACAAATCCTTGGAAATAAGTCTGAGTATCTTAATACTGATTATTCTCTAAGCACATTACTAAAAGAAATCAGCTTTACTAAAGGAGATAGGCAAACTACAGAATATGTACAGAATAACATTTATAATTTAGATATGTGTCTACACACAAAGCAATACTCTATCTTCAAAGGACAGATATATACATAGATATAGAGAGAGAAAGAGATCATAGGTCTAGAGATAATGTTCACCAAAATAATCCAGGAAACATGGGGAGGGCAGGCCAAGGTGGTGGTGGAAAAAACTGTTAACCTAATCTATAATTTTTAATTTTTTCATTCATTTATTAGTCATGAATTCACCTATTATTTGAAAAAAGAAATCCAATCTACTTAAAAATAAGCTTGGGGTTGGGGATTTAGCTCAGCAGTAGAGCACTTGTCTACCAAGTACAAGGCTCTTAGTTCAATCCCCAGCACCCAAAAAAAAAAACTTGACAGAAGTATTCAAACCTAGATTTTAACTCAACTGTGTAGCTTCAGTCTCTCTTAACTTGTCTGGAAAAATAAAGGAACTGCACCCTTACTTAAATGTAGTAGGGTTCTTTAAATGCAGATGAAATGGAGGTATGTGAGCAAAAGCTGTGTTTTCTGTTACATAGAACTACCACCTCTCATATAAACTCCTGCTGTTAAATATGAAGAGGCTCTTAAACCTCATTTCAAGTTCTCAACAGCAATGACGATAGTGGAATACAAATAAGGAATTAGCCGTAAACCAGAGGGAAATATATTTCCTTCTCATTACAGGCACGTAAGGAAGGCAGATGCTCAGTGGGCTGTGGTAGGCCAAAAGTTAGTATGTGTCTGTGATACTTTACTTTCTGCCACACTGTTCTGTATGCAAATAGCACCCATAAATCTACCTTGGTCACATTACCTAGGAAATACCAGGCCTCAAATAAAAGTGTTGATGTCAATGAAAAGACAGATATAACTCAATGCGTCTCAGTATGAATGTCATAAAATAAAAGGCCTGCTTGCTTAAAACAGGCTCTGATGAAGAAGCTTCTTTAACTGTGCTGTCCTGTAAAAGAGATTAAGTAGAATCCTGACTGTAAAAAGAATATGTTTCTGTTCAGGGCTTAATGTGACGGTGCCAGCATGTTAATTTCTCCTGCAGCATGAAAGCATTCTAAGAAGTAGAAAAGCAACCATGGTGATTAGAAGCCCACGCCTATGAAAGGAAAATAAAGTATCAGTCAGAGAAGGAAGAGTGGGAGCATGGTACCAACACTATCATTTTTATTCTATGTTCAGGCTAAAGCTCAGCGTCTTCACCTGGAGTCACCCTGCAAAGAAATCAACCCTTTTGTCTAGAACTGTAGCACTCCTGACCACTCTCCATTTTTAGGTTATCCCTGCTTTGCATGCTGTAAGCAAATTAATCAACCGATTAGCCCCTGTAGCTAAGTTCTTAAACTCCAGCAGAGGTACAGAAGGATCCTACCTACACTATGGACAAGAGAAATGGCAGCTAAAATGAATTTTGATTATAAAATGAGGAGTATTAACAGGCCCATCCTCATAGGTTGTTGTGAGGATTAAGTAAGTTAATAGACCCAAATCAATCAGTGTTAACAGTGCCCAAGATAAGCACAGTACTCAGAAAATGTTAGGTATTATTATTTAATGCAGAAATGTAATGGAGGGAAAAAAGTGTAAGAAGCAGATACTCTGACAATCACCAAAATAAAAATCGTAGGTGAGCACATGAATGATAAAAAAGAGAAGTGCCCACGGTACCCTACTGTTCATTTTAAATGCTTTTGAGGAGGTATTTTTAAACTCTAATTGTGGAAACTTGATACTTGAGTCACTCGACAATCACATAAAGAGAGAGAACAGTAATTTACAACAGGAAGAACCAGAACAATCTCACATTACGTAAGAATCTTCAAATGTGCTACTTGTGCTGAGCAAATTCACTTTTCATCTCATTTGAGCTAGGATTTTCCTATCTCACAGAAGTTAAAGTCAAAATAGTTAAGTAACTTGTTTAAGGCCACTTAGCTGATTGAGAGTTCAGATTTGAAACCAAGTCTCCAGCCTAAAATCCCATGACTCTTCTATTATTACAACTGGTATCTCTTAACAATAAAAAGAGACTTCTAACTACCACAGGCAAAAACTATACTGCCATTTCTCACCTAAAAATACTGTTTTCCATTGTAAGGTATGGAAAATAAAGCACCTGACAAGTGGGGAACAATAATCTTGATGATATGGTACCTGAAAAGACAATGCTGACAGAATGTGAAACTTAATTAGAACAGATGACTGAACAAAAAAGTACTCCCAAGTTTCCTGATCAAAAGAATGTATCCTTAAGCTCTTCTTTAAAGGAACTTAGATTAGAAAAGGACCAGAGACCCAGGCCATTTTTGCTGCATTTATGGTGTATCTATGACAGCATCAAGCCATTCAGTCTAAGGCTACCAAGCTGTAAAGCAGACAGCATCCATTTAACAACATAATAAAATAATCCGTCCTACAAGTACAGAACTGAAAGTTGAGATTTCAGACTACTCAGAAATCAGACCGCAGAACATTCCTATTTTGTAAGTAATTCTTCATGGGATTCCTTGGTAGTCTTGCACTTTTACATTGAATCAAACACTAGAGAATATTCCTGAGTACCTTGAAATTCCAGAAACTGAGCTGTGCACTTGAACATTGCCTCGTTTAATTTTCCCAAAAAGGATCAACACTGGCAGAAGTCCACTTTACAGAAGAACCAAGTAAGGCTCAGGAAAGCTAAATGTCTGCTGGGATAAAGGGGTTGGGTGGCAGCAGAAACATGTGCTTCAGTGAAAGTGAGGGTAAATTGCCTCCTGGTGCACAAAAGTGGGTCCTCAGTCACGGAACTCACAAGGCTGGGAGGAAAAAGAGGGTCTGGTTTACAGATTTCACTGTAAGAAGGTACAAAGCTATATCACATCCAAGGCATGGGGGGAGACTGGGCGCTCTGAAGGGAAGAGAGGTTGCTAGATGGGTTTCACCAAGCTGAAAGAATTAAGAGTCTCAGAGGTACTGCCTCACTCTTTTTATCTTGGGTCCAGCAGAAAAGCAGAAAAATATCAATAAATATATACTTTTATTTATATATAGATAGTATATATTATATAAATATGTATATATATACGTATATTTTTTAAGCAGCAGAGAAATGTAAAACTCTCTGTAGTAAGGACAAATGCCTAAAGGAGAGTTTACTTCCCAACACCATGCTGCTGTTCTGCCAGCAGCAAGAAAGGGAGGGGAATAAATACAATTGTGACAAACACTTGCATATTAGCACAACAGCAGAAACAAATGTATAAAAGATTCTAAAAGTACTAAGCAGCATCCTTTCAAAATGATGTCTACCTGTCCCCTGCTGAAAGGGTGTGCTGGCTCCATCATGCCAAAGAAGAAAATCATTAATTTTACATTGTGAACAGAAGTGGGCATGACTGTTTTGTAGATAAAGAAAACAAATTAAGGTTGCATAAACACATACTAGCGTTTAACACTGCTATGGTTTCAAGGTCCCCATCGAAATTCATGTTGAAGTTTAATCTCTATTTTGAGGTATTAAGAAGTGGGACTAACTGGGACCTTTAAGAAGTGATTAATTACTAAATGAATTAACCTACTCATGGATTAACAGATTAATGGGTTATCTCCAGAGTAAGTGTCCTTAAAAGCCAGTTGGAGTCTGTCTCCTACATATGTCCCTCTCGCCATGTGACGACTTGTGCTACCTCAGAACTCTGCAGAGCTCCCACCCAGCAAGCATGCCCTCACCAGCAGAGGTAGTCCCTGGACCGTGAACTGCCCAGCCTCCATAACAGTAAGAAATAAGTACCTTTTCTTTATAAACTGCCTACTATAAGATGTGTTACAGCAACAGAAAACTAAGACAAACTACTTCTAAGGAAATGAGTAGAACTCATACGCTGTTCGGTCCCTGAACAATTTCCACTGTCCATCTCTAATGTGGTGGCCAGATCTATAAGTAAACAGACAAGTTCTTTGCCATCCAAAGCCTTTGCCCCAGGAGGGGCAGCAGAGAAGAAAGATGTGAACACATGAATGACTAGAGCAGTTACAGAGACAGGGAAGGACCTCCACGCAGAGACCTGAGGGTAGAAAGGAGGTAGACAGGTGAAGATGCTCTGAGGAGAAGAACAGCAGGCTAACAGGCCAGCATGCCCCGAGGCTCCAAGGCAGGAAGCAAGTGGGATGCAAGAAACAAAAACGGGATGGTGAGACACCAGCATGGAAAGGTGAGCTGGTAGGCGAAGGACATAGTTTACACTGTCTTCACTCAGTTTTAAGCAGGGGGATGAGATCTAGGCTAAGGATGTAATCTATACTATCTTCACTCAAAGTTTTAAACAGGGGGATGAGAACAAAGTCAGATTTTGGAAAAGTCACTCTGCCTTCTGTTTAGAGAGTAAAGCCAGTTAAGAGAAAATCATGTTAAACCAGACCAGGCCTAGCAACTTTTTACATATAAAGGCCAGAGAGTGTCTCTGCTGGAACATCTCTGCCTCGGTGGCCCAAGATGCCCATAACCAATATCCAAATGAGTGGGCATGGCTGCCTCTCAATGAAGCTTTATTTACGTTACCAGGATTTGCCTAGTAGACCACAGTTTTCTGATTCTTCAGCCAGACTGTAGAGAAGGGTAGTAATAATAGAGACAAAGAAAAACAAAGTGACCCTGGATATAGTTCAGTAATAAAGCAATAGATTACATGTGGACTGAATGTGGGTTTATGAGAAAAAGAAATCTGCTATTACACAGACACGCTTGACAACGTTAGTTCATACAAACATAGGGAGTCTTACGTACTTGCTAGTCAAAAAAAAAAAAAAAAATGCATTTCTGTAGAAACAAACCTTGGATTTTTTTGCCCAAACTGGCCTTTGCATTATACAGTACTTAATTATTGACACTCCCATACACCATTCCAACACATCAGAGCTGCTGGGTCTTTGATCTTATAATGTTCTTCCATTATTTAATATTAATTCCAGCAGGCAACAGGCAAACCACCCTGCTATGGCTCCATCCTTCTGCAGTGACCTGTCTAAGCTTCTTTCCAAGGAGAAAACACTAGGCCCGCAATGATTTAAAAGGCACCATGTAGAAATAACAACAGTTTAAAAAAGAAACAAAACTAAGGATCATTAAGTTTTGGCATAGGAAATGTAATAGCAAATGAATGAATAAGCCTTTTTTGGTGGGGCGGGGGGGGGGGGGTGTTAGGGATTGAACTCAGGGCCTTGTGCACATTAGGCAAGCACTCTACCACTGCGTTAAATCCCCAACCCTTTGAATAAGACTTTGAAATATATCACTGCAGACAGATTTCCACAGCAAAACACAGAGAAGGGGAAAACAAGTGGCAAAACAAGAGGAAGATACAAGAGTATCTATACTCTTGAACAGAAAAGAAAATTATATTAAATAATCTTATAGAGACACATACGGGGTGACCAAATTACAGGATGAATGCTTAAACTTTTAAAAATGTATTACTGTAAAATACACAATGTCACTGATTTCTCGATGATAGCCATTCTTTGTGAAGTAAGATGGAATCTTAGCAATGTTCTCACTTTCATTTCCCTAATGTCCAGAAATGTTGAACATTTCTTCAAGAATTTATTGGCCATTTGTACTTCTGAAATGTCTATTTGTTTCACTTGCCCATTTTTTGATGGGGTCTTTCACTGGGGGAGGATCTTTTTGGAGTTCTTTATATATTCTGTATGCTCTCTCTTCACTTGTTGGTTGTTCCCTTTGCTGTGCAAAACCTTTCTAATTTGATATGCTCTCACTGATTCTTGATGTTATTTCTTGTCCAATTAAAGTTTTGTTCAGAAAATCCTTACCTATATATGGCTTCAAGAGTTTTACCTATCTTCCAGCAGATTGTTTTAATATTTAGATCTTTGATCTATTTTCCAGTTTAGTACACAGTGAGAGATATCAGTCTAAATTCCATTCTCTGCCTGTAGATAGCCAGTTTTGTCACTGCTGATTTATTTTTCTCTTGCTGATTTATTTTTTTCACAAAGTTTTTGTTTAAATGCTCACCCTGCTTGGTATATTTATCCTACTAAACACTTGGCATTGTTAGCTTCATTGTCTCTTTCTAGAATGTCCTTGAGAATTTTTCATAATGCTGGTTTGGTATTCATGAATTTCTTAAAGTGTTCTTATACCTTATTTCTCCACCAATTTTGAAAGATAGTTTTGCAGGATATATCAGTCTGCGTTGGAAGATGGTTTTCTTTTAGGGCTTGAAACACTTCACTCCAAGCTCTCCTGGACTTTGAGAAGTCTGTTGTAACTGTAATAGGTTTTCCTTTTTAAGTGATTCACTGCTTTTTTCTAACAGCTCTTAAAATTGCACCCCTGTGTTGGACTTCTCATATTTTCAGTATAATGTGACATGGAGAGGTTCTTTTTTGATTGTGGCTATTTGGGGACATATATGACTCACTTACTTGTAGGTTTAATTCTTTCCCAATACATGGAAAGTTTTCTGCTATTATTTCTGCAAGTAGATTTTTTAGGCCTTTTGTACTATCTTCTGACTTTTCACTTATTCCAATTAATTTTAATCTTTAAATCATCTAGCAGGTTTTGAATCCATTTTTCATGTTCTCTTGCTGTTTTTAAGGTATTATGGTCTTTAAAAGCATCTTTATCCTCTAATTCTAATATCTGTCTTTATATTGGTCACTTCTGCTGCCCGTACTTTCAATACAATTTTTAAATTCATGGATTTCTGTTTGGAATCTTTTCATGAACTCTAGTTTTTTAGTAAATTGGTCATTCACATTTTGTATAGTTTTGTTTAGCTCAACTAGCTATTTATTAGGGTCTTCTGCAAGCTCCCTGATTGTTTTGTTTCTTACCTCCAGTACATGATTAGTTATATTTTCCATGAGCCCACCAAACACCTCAATGATCTGTTTTTTAGTCTCCTCTGTTATTCTTTTGAATAATTTGGCTGTGTGGCTCTTGTTTTCCTCCCCCTTGATGCCCTACTGGATCAGCTTTGGTGGAGTTGGGAGTTTCGGGAGGCACTATGTTGCCTTGTCTTCTCATGTTTCTATTGTCTTTTGTTTTGTTTTTTGCTTAGATATGTGGTCGTTAATATCAGAAAGACGTTTTTGCTAGTATGAGACATCTTTAGTTAGTCTGCTTTTCAGTGATGCACTCAGGGAATGGCTAACTATAGTCCCTTGCCTCTGCCTCAAGAGCTAAAGACTATAGTATGTTAATATGGGAGAGGGGGATGCAGTGTAATTAGACCAGCACACCCAGATCTCTGGGAATGGATCACAGTATTGTTAATGTCACAGAAGTAATCTGGGCATTGTAATTCAAAGAAAATTAAGAGCAAGAACTATGTGACCCTTGTATCATCAAGTAAATCAGCAATAGTAATACTGTCCAAGACAAATCGGACATTGCCATATCACAAGAACCAATAATGTACTACCTTTTACCTTAGAAAAGAAATCTGCAACTATTGTGTAAACCCTAAGATAAATCAAATATTAACATATAGCGAATATCTACTAAATGTAGTAACAATACCTCCATCAATGATAGAAAAGAATTCAACAGTAGTAACATAGAGTTAACCATCTAAAGATTAATAAAGTTTAATGGTTATACTACTAAAGATATACAGAAAAAAAAAATAAAATAAAGATATACAGGATTGGGAATGGGAAAATGAAAAAGAAAAATCTGAAAAATTAAACAATAAGAGATAAGGAGGAGGATAGAAAAGTGAGATGAAGGATCCTATTATGGAGTAGAAGGATATTAATAGAATCATATAAAGATAACAGAAGAAAAATCAATGAGAAATAGAAGATAAAAGAAAAAGGAGAGAAAAAAGAAATAAGGAGAAAACGAGAAAAAAAGAAAAAAAGGAGTAGGAAGGAGAAGAAAGAAAAAAAGGCTCCAAAAACAGAGAAAAAAATAATTTTTTTTCTGTTTTTTTGTTTTTTTTTTTTTTTTTTGGTGGTGCCAGGGATCGAACTCAGGCCCTTGTGCTTACAAGGCAAGCACTCTAATCACTGAGCTAAATCCCCAGCTTTTCTCTGTATTTTTCACTGGGCAGTTTCCTTCTAGGATTCACAGTTTTAGAGTCCAGTAAATCTTGGTTTTTACTCCCTATTCTTATTGTCTTTGGATCTGTGAGGTGCACCCCCTAGTCCAGAGGCTACTGTTTACCCTAAGCTGTGGCAATATCCACACTGAAATGTGTCCTTGCTCACACTGGTAGATAGGGAAGGCAATCAGACCTCAGATCTGTGTGGGACCTAAGTAGCAAGGAAAGGGTTCAAGTAATTAATAACAGCAGGCACTTTCAGACCCAGCCACTTTTTTTAGCACAACTCAAGCCTGGCTTCTCAGCATGGGCAGTGGGGCACAGGTCTTTCCCAGCCTGAGTTTAAAGTTCTTAGGAGATCTCTCCCTAGCCTACTGCCTGTCACAGCTCTCTCTGGTGGCTATCTCTCATCCAGTCACTGTGGGAGGGTAATACTGGGAGGCCTGAAGTAAAGTTGTTTTTTAGTTGTTCTGAGTTCCAGACTTAAATAATCAATCCCTTCCCAAAATGGTGCCTGTTCAAGCACTCTCTGGTGATATGGTAGACACCAAGCTTGAATCCCTCTCTGCTGCTGCCTGTGTGTGGAAGGATGGCCTTCAGCAAAACCCTGTGCTATTTTTCCATCCCCTTCCTTTACACCCACAAAGGCCATGAGTTCTGCTGCCATTTCTCCCTGGATCTCCCAGTCCTGGGTACTTGCCTTGCTTCTAGGGAACTGAGTTCCCCTCCCTGCAAGCCAGGAGAGCCAAGCAGAGTCCAAACTTTTATTTTTTCTGTATTGTGGATCTTCTTCCCACCTCCTCTGTAGCTTCTAATTTTTCCTGTCAGTTTCTCTTTGATTCCCAGAGATCAGCTTCTCTTTTTTCCTTCAACAAGTTATTTTTCAGTGTCTGGATTTTGGATCTCCAAGAAGTTGAATATTGCTACCTATCACCACTCTGCCATTTTCCTTCTTCTCTGCCTTAATAAGATTAATAACCTTTATAATTACTTCTGAGAAACTTATAAGATCTGCAAGAAACCTGAGCTTATGCCAGGCTACTAATTCATGGTAAATTTGAGTAACCATGTCCAGGGCATGTAGCACATTCTTCCCGGCTGGCCCTCCTTCACCAAGCTAGTATGAGCATCCTGCCCTATATCCAGGAACTCGCTTCAGCCTGCCAATGCTATGTCTCTGTGGAACTGGTAAGCCCACTAAAGGAGGGAAGGATGTTTTTCTTTCAGTGATTATCTAGAAGTTTGTGCCGAGCAATGTGGTCTTACATCAGTTCATATTCATAAAACATGAGTTTCTGTTTACTTCTAGAATGAATGATTAACTCTCAAAGGGTTTACCTGAAAATTAACTGTTATATCTCATTTAAAAAACAGATACACACACACACCATTTTCATCATTTTCTTCAAGTGAGTCTCTAAGAATCATCTTTATGTGAAATGCTCACTTGAAAACAAATGCAAAACTGGGCATGGTGGTACCTACCTATAATCATAGCACAATGGGAGGGTAAGGCAGGAGGATCACAAGCTTTAGTCTAACTTTGGCAACTTAGTGGGACCCTGTCTCAAAATAAAAAATAAAAGTTGGGAATGCACTACCATGAAAAGGGTTCAATCTCCAGTACACACACAAAAAAAAAATTATCAACAGTACAGTATAGTAATAATTACAGTCACAGGCTCATCCTTAAATAAAGAGAGAAAGGAAAAATATCTTGCTCTGAAGCCATTAATTGTTCAGCTAATCAGCGAATCATTTTACACATTTACACAGGCCATCAGAGCAAATCATTTCTAATACATAGAGAAGGAAAAATGCTGGATATTTACCTTCAGCTACATTGCCCAGACACATCACAAGTGTAAGAAGATCTACAAGGAGCTTCTGACACTGAGTGAAACAGAGATATTAGTAAAACACAACACCCAATCCTCAAGGTTTCCTGGGAGAATACAAATAACACATTAAAAACACGGAAGACCCTGCATGCTATCACCATGATAGTGGGTCAAGAGAGTCATCTCATTCATCAGACACGGTTCCTTCACAAAGTCCTGCTACCTTCCTCCATCCCCTTTACTTACACCCCAAAGTCCTTTCCAATAAATTCAGTTGAAGGTTTTCAAGAAACAGATTTTATTTCAGTCGACCCACTCATGCTCCTAACAATCTAATAGTGCTTAATAGTTGAGGATACATTTCGGTTTAATAGGATTTACTGGATAGCAATAAGACTTCTCATAATGGCTTTATGGCAGCAGTTCTGAGAGACCTAGCTAACCCAATCTCACAAGTTCACCTGTTACACTAGCATGCCAAGAAATGATTTGGTGAGAAGTAAATGAGAGACTTTTGCTGGGGAATTCCTGAGGTCATCTCTGACATTTTGAATGTTCTCTGTGCAGAATAATAATAGGTACCTGAGAGGTCTGTAGTCCACTACTCGTGTTTAGAAAAACATTTCATTCTTCTCAATGAATAAAATACACTACGATGGACAACCGTATCTTAATTTTTTTTCCTCAAAAGGAAAAATGACAACATGGTAAGGAATACTCATTTCTTTTCCAATTTCCATTGTGAAAATATCCATTATTAGGAGAAATCTCAGGGCTTAAATTCTGTTGCTCTCTCCAATATTCCACATAAAATGTGTCAGTAATGACAGAAAAACATATTCCAAATCTTTAAATTCATGTTAGTTCCCTCTTCTATAGCAACAATTTGAGTTTCCCTAACCAGAGAGGCGAGGGAAAGAATAGCTCATACTTTACCTTTACCTGTACCCATGTAACCCACAGAAGTTCAATTCAAGGCAAGCTATCAGAAAACTGGATAACGTGAAGAGGAAACTTCAAAATAATCCCTGAAAAGAGAATTTATTCCACAGGGCAGGATGCATGACATTCACTATCCTCCAGTAAAGTTTTCAAAGAAATATTGTCATTCATTTGAAAAGGCCACTGTGAGGGTAGAGAACTCAGAAAAGCACACACAGACAAAAGAACTAGTGTAAAATAGGCAATCTGACACTTCACATCTAAGTGGCAAAGAAAATATTCTAATCCTACTACAGCCCTTAAAATCAGGCAGAGTCAGGGAGAGGATTCAAAGAATTTAAGAAATACTAAGCAAGTATAACCCCAGTGATTTTTATTTCAGAAACCTGTCATGAAATGCTATATGTCATCATTACAATTTAACCACTGGTTCAAACTCAAAACAAAAAGAGAATACAAGACATAAAAGATCAAAATATGATATGTTGCTTGGTAATGTCATGGTGACAGTTTTAGAAGTTGATAATGAGAAATGGGTTTAAGAGGGCACTATGGTTACAACATGGTTTATCACTTTGAAACTCATGTTGAACTATGACAACCTTTGTGTGGTGGTTGAGAGGCGAGGCCAAGAGAAATTAATGACTTTCTTGCAGTAATTTGTTTATTCTAGGAAGAGTGGGATGTTATAAAAAGTGAGGCTACTTGTCATGCTCTTGCTCCAATGTGCCACCTACTCAAGTGCTCTCTGCCAGGAACTGATTCTGGAAGAAGGCCCTCACCAGACGCGCTGGTGCCATGCTTTTAGAATTCCCACGTTCAGAACTATGAAGACTGTATTTTATAAATTACTTGAGTATTTTGTTATAGCAACTGAAAATGAACTGTGACAGAATAAAGCAGAAGATCGGATGGGTCACCTTCACCTACCCATTTATTAGCACGTGACTTTTTACTTTGTTTACTTGTTAAATGATTTATCAGCCATCACAACCTTACAAGGTTGCTGGGAAAGGAAAATGAAAAGACTCTGGCAAATCTCATTTCTATCTCATCTCAGATCTAGAAGCAACACCAGAAGAAAAAAAAAAAAATGCGACCGGAGTAGGGATTTTGGATTTTGTTCCATTAGCAAGGACCAGCCGGCACCCAATGGCTATCCAAGGAGAAACATCCTCAACAACTGCTCCCAGTTGGCACTAGCATTCTTCTCTTTGTCTCTGAGAACAGCCACCTCAAAATCTATCTCTGCAGATCCTTTTATCTATGGGGCACCACCCTTGCAACTACTCACTGTCCCAAAGCAAGGGAAATAATCTATGGAAATAATGCTACACTGATGGCTGAGAAAACAACCTAAGGCCTTCCTAAGGTGTTGAGAACAAGACCCCTCGTCTCACTCCCCCACAAAAGCAATCTGCAGAACATGAAGTACCACCTACTCCAAAAGATAAGACTTACTGCTAAACCCAGTGACAATAAAGACAGCAAGAACTTAGGACTGGACTAAGATGTCTGACAAATTATTCATAGCAGCACTAGGAAAAAATTAAATGCAGTGTCCTAGGTAGACGACAAATGTAAAGGAATTCTTGAAGAACAAAAGGTTAATAAGAACCAGGCTGAAGGAGAATCCCAATAACCAAAAGAACATGGGACAAGACTGTAGTATAAGCAGGAGTAGCTAGAATTATATTTTAAACATAAAGGCTGGGTAGAGAACAAAAAGCAGAGGATAAGCCAAAGCACCCAACAAAATGACCAGGATCAGGTACAGAAGATATGCTGGATAAAACCGTATTAACTGGGCACATGAACCCAAGAGAGTGCCCCAGGGAATCAATACCAAGGGGAAAGACAGTACCTGGCATACACTAGGTATCTAACTATTCCATCACTTATGGCAGGATGTTATAGAGCACAGAGCAATGGTGGGCAAACACGGGGCCTGCCAACACCATGGAAGAGAGACAGACAGAAGAACTAAAACACAAGGGGAAAAGTTCACGGAGAAGACAGTACAAACATCTTCTTAAAAGTATAATGTAGCAGAAAGATGTGAGAGGCTAGCATATCCATCCAAAAAATTACTTAGAAATTTGATAGCTTAAAACTGATTTGAAGGGGGTGGGCAGAATAAGAGATCAGTTGGAAGTAGAGGGGATGTAACCAGAAAATAATTCAGTCAGCTACAAATTGGAAGAAGGAGCTCATGGTCGAATATTTGATAAATAACACAGTTTGGGAAAAAGCAGTTTTACTGCCTTCATTTAGAGATTCTCAATACATACTATAATATTTCTGAAAAATCCAATCATTTTTTAAAAAATCTGTTTAATGATATTCACACAGTTATCCCCAAATCAATGTTTACTTACATCTGCTCTAAGTCCTATGGGATTAGGTGCTCCTTTGGGAAATGCCATAGACTGGGGTGGGGGGGTGTGCAGCGAGAGAGAGAGAAATTCAAAACTAACCATAATACCATAGAGAAGGATATAAGAGATGTCTCACCTTTGTATGAAAGTGCTTTATTTTTTTCTACATTCAGATGTTCTACATTTCCCTTCTCATTCAATCTGTTCAAGTTCTCTGGGATTCCATGTGTTAAATCAAAAGAAGATGAAGAAGGTCCAAACTCAGGCCTTATCAGTGATTTCAGTTATTAAGCTCTTTTCTCTCAGTTCCAAAATATCCCTTTTTAGATGCTCAATGTTCTGTGGGGTTGAGACTGCAATTTACTTTCTCCTTTGCCACCTAACCTTCCATTAGGGTCCAGCAACATGGGCACCAGAGGGAGACTAAAAGGCTGACAGGTGGAGAAAGTATCTGCAGCTTGCAGGGTACATAAGGTTAAGGTTCTCTTACTGTAGCCCCCACAGCAGCTCTCCACCATGGCAGCAATTGGTTCCAAGAGTACGTGGCTCCTGTGTACAGGTCCTCCAGCACCCCCAAACCAGCCGCAGCACCTTAGACTGGGTAAGGCCCTTGGCCCCAGCCCTAGAGGACCTCTCCTCCAAGAGTCCTGGTTCTTGGAAAGCCTCAACTGCTTCCTTTTATTCTAGGCTGATGTCTGCTTCCTAAGTTAGTATATGTGTCTTAGCATTCTCTTTTTAGTATTCTTATCTTCTTTTGTTTTTTTTTTTTTTTTTTT